>JAHPZR010021275.1:32500-77850 GCA_019787425.1 Platygyra sinensis | reverse complement strand
GTTACTGTATTCAGGTGTAAAAATTGGTTTCTCTAAGAATACTATGAAGAGGAAACTGTCTTAATCTAGTATGCCCTATAATTTTTACAAAACAATTGGCAAGTCTGGGATGCCATACTTTTATGAGTTTGATACGAATACGTGTCTTGGTAAAACTTCGCACACAGTATCATGTTACTCGATTTACTCGGCATGAAATCAAGCGGTTTCTTAGGCATATTTGTTATTAAAATAGAAGCATCGGAAAGGCATGGTATCGGTAAAAAGGTCCATTTTAGATAACAGTCGCTATGAGCTCTCCTGATTTATTAGCAACTGTAATTATTAGCGAAAAGAGTCTCCCGGACGGTCAAATGTGAGTTAGCGAACGAATGTTGTTGACATTGACCCCAACGGTTTACACTACCGGCTTCGGCGATGACTCAACTAAAATTAATATTACAGCAATCTTATAAAAAGAAACACGAAAATAAAAGGAAAAAGTGTTGAAAAAGTATGAAATAATCATAAAAGGCTGTTCATTTCTATGGGGATAAGACATTTTAAATCAACGCATTCTTCAACCAAGAATGCGTGATGCGTGACGGAACTGTCGTGATGACGAACGGTAGTGTTCAGTCAAAAGAAACGTGAGGCTTGAGAGATTTCCTGATATTTTGTCGTAATATAAGTCTCATCGAGTTCTCTAAGCGTTAAAACTCGATAAATCTATCAGGTAATGTCAAAAGGTTCCCTGAGAAACTCAAAACCGCATTTTAGTCAACGGATGATATTCGTCATTTCCACACAAATTGTTGAAATTTCCGCTACTTTGTTGAATTTTTTGCGTATCCAAATTATGAGTGCCCACAACTTTTAATACAGATAATTGTAGCTTAGGCTTAGTACATTACGCTGATAACAGTCATCATTCATGAAGAGGTCCCACTTTTGAAAAAAATCTGTTTGTTTGGAGGCTATGTCAGCAAAGATGGCAGAGACGTCTTTAAGAGGATCACGTTAAGACGCCATAACTTTGCTTGCGTTTAAGATAAGCAGATAGTTTTTAGTTGTGTGGAAAGAAGAAAGAATTATGCAGTAATTCTGAAAGAATTAGGTTGTTTCATCGAATGTGCGAAGTTTGAGCAAGCATAGCATAACCCCCAATTTTGGGGGTTTCAATTTCCGGTTTGTGTGGTTTTCGGGGTGCCTACAAAAAAAATTCCTGAAAAAATTTTAAAAAGCGAATCTATCAAAATAAAGGCCATTTTCGTTCATTGCATATGTTGCTTGACTTGTGTAGAAAAAATGAAGGCAATCCATTTTCCACGAAAATTTGAATGGTCGGTTCTTACACGGACACGCTCTTAATACAAATCAAACACATTCATTTCCCTATTAAGTTATTGCAATATCTGTCAAGAGCAGCATTGCAAGATATGCTGTAAACAGTAAATTTGAAATTCTGTGTAAAAAAAGTAAACAAACATTTATTACATGATCCTCAGTTAATGCTAATATGGCTTTTTCAAGCATGTCCAGGTATAGATACTTTATATCGGCTTGGGTCGCACGTCTAATTCCCTTTTCCTTTACCCACTTTTTCTTCTCCAATATATATCCCTGTTCGTAGGCTTGTACCTCTCAATACAAATGCAGATTGCATGCTACTTTCGGGAGTATTAGCCCTCATGACTTTTGAAATAACTTTTCTTAGGAGTGGGGTGAGGTGGATTATCGCTACTTCTAAAACCTAATATAATAGCGAAATTGAGCGTCAAGTAGGTGACTGAAATGACTAAAACAAAGGCTGTGCAGTTTTAGTTACCAAAGACTGGTGATATATGGGCAGCGAAAGCAAAGCGTATTTTTTCGTGTGAGATCTGCGTTTTCAGCTCGCTCCTTTTGTGCGTCTAATCACACAAGCACGCTCGAATATCGATTCGAGCTAAATGGAAGACAGCATGAGAATTTTTGAAATGGCATTAAGGAAAACTGGAGCCCTACCTGCTCTGGCTATATCAGTAGTCGGTGACTGAATTTGCATTCACTGTCAAGGGCATTGTCATCCCCACTTACGTCTGAGTAAATTCACACGATGTCTAAAGATCTGACCCGGATAGTCGCTGCTTAAAAAAACCACAAATTTCACTTTCTTTCACCAACACAATAGTAACTCGGAGAAACAAACTCTTACCACCAGCAGACAGCGCTTTTTTTATTTATTTTAGTAAACCTTTACGGTGGCGGGTCCAGGTTCTCCCCCCCCCCCCCCCCCCCCCCACAGAAGGGAGAAAGGCCAGCAGAAAGACAAACGTGTTTATTTGGAGTCTTGTAGCAGCAGGTCAAGTAAATCAACCCCCCCCCCCCCCCCCCACTCCCCCTCTTAGCTCAAGGTCTGGATCCGCTCCGGCTTTCATTTGAAAATGCGCCGATGCTTGCAGATTTGTTCATCTTGTGAAAGAAGAAAAATGCTGTGCCGCCTTAATTTCGCGATTTAATCATTTGTTGTTTTTGCTTCCTAAATAAAATATATTTGAGACCATTTTAAATAAAACGAAATGCCATCTGAAATGAGTACTCTCGCGGTGCTTCTCTCCACTCAGGTGTATAAATGGGTACCGGCGAATTTAATGCCTGGGGTAACCCTGCGATGGACTAGCATCCCATCCAGGGGAGAGTAGAAATACTCGCAGTCGCTTCATGCTACAGAAACCGGGATAAGCTCCGGCCTGGTGGGCCACAGTTGGCTCGCATGCAGACTTTAACCTTTTTTTTTTTACCTTGTGAAATACGGCGTTACCCTTGTAATGTGAAACTGGGAGAAAGTAACATAACGGCATAACATGTGACCTCTCACACCGCAAAGGTCATTCGACTTGTTTATTCAGTGAACGGGGACTGATTTATTTACCCATACGTGGACATGAAGTATACAGATATGAGAGACTGATTTGCTTCCTTTTGAAGTGTGTATTCTCATATTTTTAAAGGACTCTCGACTAAGCAAGACGATGAAAAGATCCACACCTGCGTGTGCGACAGCAAATGTAAACATTGTCGACCTTGTCGAATTTTATGGCCGTTTGTGCTCGCTGTGTTACTGGAAATATTTTAAGAACAACTCAAAAGGACACTGGAAAGTTAAAATAATTTCTATAGCAGCAGAAGGAGCGTAAATGACGGTGAGTCGTTGTTTCCTGTTTTAAATCGTTGACTTCCAAAGAGCAACCTCGTGATTTGCATAAAGCTGAACTCGCTTACATGCTGTAACATTTTATTTTACTGACGGGGAACATTTTAATTCCCAGAGCTATAACGTTTCTGGTGAAAAAACCAATAACCGAGGTTTCCTAAAATATAAATACTTTGACCAAATGATATATATCAGTGGCCATTTATCCTAGTCGAAGTTGGCCCTTATTTGTTCCTTACCAAGTGACACAAATGGCGGCTGTACAAATACCCTTCGTTAAAAAGCTGTAAACAAAACTTCAAGAAACTTACTACACGATTTTAAAGTATAAGAATGAAATAACAATTGTGCCAAGTTTCGTTTTCATAGGATTTTTTTTACGCCCCTGATGTTTTCGTAAAGAAGCGTGAAATTTGAAGATTTTAAGTTGCGAAAAACCGCCATTATATGCAAATTTCAAACTTTTTTAAATGTTGGCCGCAAAATAAATCGTTGGAACTTTAAACTATTTTTCCTTGAATAAGTTCACCCAAAGGTATGTTCTGGCGAAATAAAATAAAAATCGATTTTTCGCCAGTGTCTTCCAATTCTCGACAATCTCAGAAAATCACTCTTAAGTCGACTCGGAGGAAGAAAATAGATTTTGGGAACGAGTTGACAGTGTTAAATGAGTCTTCGTCGAGTCGTGTATCTGTAATATTGACCAATTGGTCATTTGGGCCACAAAAAGTAATGATTTAGTATTTGAATTTAAGGGTGAAGGTTGCCATAGGACAGCAAAGAGTCAGGATAATTAATAGCAAATTCAGGGAAGTTTATGAAAATTAAATTTTTTGATTCGGTGCTTTTCAGTCTGTATCATTTGGGTTTCACTTACTGGTAGTTAAAAAGGTAAAGGTAGAGACTGCTTGCATTCAACTCCAGTGGTAGACTTCAATAAAACGATGGACCTACTCACGTTTAAATAAGATCATTTTTTAACTTTAAATTTGTATCTTCCTGTTGCATGTATTGACAGACATGAATTTATGTTTCTTTTGCATTTTGTGGTCTACAGGTAATTTGTGGGATTAATAACCAGGAATGCCCACTAATGAGGACATTTTAATTTACTGGTGAGTTAAACTATGGATTATGACATGTTTAGGTAGCTATTCATTGCTCATTTTTAACATACATTGTAGTTATTTGCAGGACGTAACGTGTCGATCAAATTAAGTCGATCGTCAAAAACGTAGTCGATAAGTCGATAGTACTCGATATTTGTCGATAATTGTCAATCGAAAAGGTAAATTTGTCGATAAAAGTAGATAATCACAAGGTTTTTAACTGGTTGTTGATTTGCAGGCACAAACAAGAGTCAAACAACGCAGCATTGGGTAACGATCGAAGCGTCGGCGACTGGATGAAATCGATCGAAGTCGAAAATCACAAGAAATTGTGGAATCGACTTTTATCGATTTCCGATACTTGTCGACTGATTAGTATCGAACTCGATCGACAAGGATCGACTTTTATCGACTTTCGAAATTATCGACATGTTACGTCCTGTTATTTGTGAGCCCACTCCAGCCTCTCAGTTTTAACGTAGTTATAATTGTGAGCCCTTTCCAGTCTCTCAGTATTTGTAGTATTTGTCTCTCAGTATTATTTATAGTATTTGTGAGTCCACTCCAGCCTCTCAATTTAAAAATAGTCATTTGTAAGCCCATCCAAGTCTCTCAGCTTTAAAATAGTTATTTGTGAGCCCTCTCCAGCCTCTCAGTTTTAACATAGTTATTTGTGAGCCCAGTCCAGCCTCTCAGTTTTAACATAGTTATTTGTGAGCCCAGTCTTTAACATAGTTATTTCTAAGCCACACACACTCATTACCTGAACCATTCAAGATGTGCTTTTTGACCAGATATTTCTCTACTTTATAGAAAAAATAATTAAAAGCTTTTTGGCAATTTTTAAGGCAATTTATTCTCAATTATTGGATGACCTTCAGCAGCATTTAAAAAAAGCAATAATAATCCAAGCTTTATGAGTGTGTTTGCAAGCAAGCAATATAAAGCTTACTGAAAGCAACATGATGTATCTTTTTGCTAACCAGAGTGCTATTTAGGCTAGCCAAGTCTTATGTAAGCCATCCAGAATGCCTCAAATGGCTTGCAGGTTTCATGACAAATGATTAAGCCAGAAATCCCCGACTCCAATAAATAACCTAACCTCAGGCTCAACCTAACTAAAGAACTGTTAAGGCTAACTATATAGCTAGAGAGCTATTCAGAGGTTAACCAGTGTGCTATTTCTATTAACTTAAATTGCTTGCATGATGTGTTGGCTTGCACTTTGACAAGACCCAGGCTTTTTTGAATCCGTCTGATGATACAAGGGATTGAACATTTAAGCTTTTAACTATTGTCCATTTTAAGGTAATTCCCCTGAAATAAAACTGACAATAGATTTTCGTTCAAACTTTGCCCACTGAATATTTATCATATGAGAACTTCAATTTTGAAATAAAAAAGGGGGGTGCCCATACTCATTAAGGAGCACTGGGACAATGAAAATGACCCATTTTGGCATTATTTAATGCTTATTACAAGAACGCATTCCAGTAATAATTGTAAATTTTTGTGACCGAAACACATGAGAACACGCATTAAACTGGAGTCAATGCATTGTATCGGACACAAATAAACTTTTTAAGTTTGATTCAACCAAATTTCAACCAAATTTCTTGACATGGTTACCATACGACGAAACAGAAAAGACCACAGTTTACCTGCTATTTTCGTTATTTATTCAATTTTCAGCAATAGGAATCAGATCAGTCTTTCCTCAAGCAAAGTTTATGATAAGTTGATTACAATGACTGAAAAAAAAGTTGGGGTGCCGTGCTCGTTGGTGAGCTATAACCATTTTCCAACTTACAGCGCTCAATATCAAGGCAAATCCGCCATATTTTCAATGTGCGCGTGCACGCGGGCGCGCTAAATGACGCCATAAATTATGCGCAGAAAGGATGCGCAGTGCAATTGTGAGGAAAAACCTTAAGTTTTACATGGAAAATGTTTCCCCTTTTTAAGACACTGTTTCTCTTGCTAATCAATGCAAGCTCCATGTGTGCATTATTAACTACCAGTAGAGAGTGGATGTGTACCTAATGAGAACTTAAGGGCTGTTGAATTTTATTTCTTTGTCAAAAAGGATTCTTCACTTATGTAGGTAGTAGCCCCCGGGGCGGATAATCCCCTTTAAAAGTAACAGGGGTGCTCGTCGTACCTTTCAGGGGGTGAAATTTGTGAATTGGTACTGCTTGGGGTTTTAAAACCTAAAATGACCGCTGTAGTACCTTTAGGGGTCTCAACGGTCATCGCCTTGAAAAAAAATTGAAGAAACTGAACACAGAAAGGCTGAAGAAGTCAGGCCGTGCCTGACGAAATATTGGAAAATACAAAACAGTTAACCCCAACCGTACGGTCAGCCTTTCTGTGTTCAGTTTCTTCAATCATTTAAATTTGCTGATCAGAACCTACCAGGTTCCAGTACTTTTGATTTGTCCGTTGGCCCTTTCTAGAGTTTAAAGCTTTTTGTTCATTGAAAAAAAATGACTGAAATCGTAGTTATATTTCTTAAGCAGGTAACATTTATTTCCGAATTTTTACTTAAAAATAGTAATGCCACTGAAAAGTATTCTGTTATTACTAACAGAAATAGTATCTCTTAGGGGTGTAAATAACGTCCAGGCCACGCCCACAAAATAAGTTTTTGGTACCTTTTCAACAAGCACCCCCGACATTTTCATAGGGGAGTACCCCCTTGGGGGGGGGAGTAGCCAAGTAGTAGCTGTGAACTCCAGCTTAGTTTTTGTTGACAACTTTATTGCTTTACAAGAAAAGCAAACATACATTTCTGCCGGTAACCTTTCATTTTGAGATGAACAGAATAAAAAAAAAACTAGCTTTAACTACAGAATCCAAAAAATTTAATAACCACCTTGCCTGGCCCAGGTATAAACTGGGCAAAGTGACACTATTATATGCTAACCCAAAGTCCCATATTTTCTTTGGAAACATCAACAAATAAATGATATTTGGGTATCTAGCAAATGGCAAAGGATTGGATCCACTCTAGAGGCCAACATGAAAACAATCAGTTTTTTTTTTTTCACACACTGAGAAGGCCATTTACAGTCTACATGTTAGAAAAATAGCAGTTTCAGCAAAATAGATACTTTTTGCTTACTCTTTTTTTGTATTTGCAGGTGACTTAAAGACTTTGCAATGAATATAAAATTGTCACAACATTGATTCCAACAGAAGACAATTATATAAAGTTTATAGCTATTTATGTGATATGAAAATCCCAGAACCCAATAGGGTTACATGTGTATACTAACACTTTATTGCATGAAGGTTATAAATCCAATCTGGAATTCATGACAAAAATATTTGGAAAAATATTCAGGCCTTAAATGTATACACACTAATCTATTTTTTTTTTTTAAACCTTTTCACATTTACCAATTTCTATGGGATTTATAATTATGTATTGTTATACCGGTTTCACTTCTAATAATAATAATAATAATAATAATAATAATAATAATAATAATAATAATAATAAGAACTTTATTCATAGGTTAAAGAAAAAGACTATTTACAGATTCAAGAATATGAAATATTAAAATATTTAATATGAAATATGAAATATAATAATAATAATAATAATGATGATAATAATAATAATAACAATACTAATAATACTAATACTACTACTACTAATAATAATAATAATAAATAATGATAATGGTAATGGTAATGCTAATGCTAATGCTAATGCTAATGCTAATGCAAATGCTAATGCTAATGCTAATGGTAATGAGAATGGTAATGAGAATGGTAATGGTAATGGTAATGGTAATGAGAATGGTAATGAGAATGAGAATGGTAATGAGAATGAGAATGGTAATGAGAATGAGAATGGTAATGAGAATGAGAATGGTAATGAGAATGAGAATGGTAATGAGAATGAGAATGGTAATGAGAATGAGAATGGTAATGAGAATGAGAATGGTAATGAGAATGAGAATGGTAATGAGAATGAGAATGGTATGAGAATGAGAATGGTAACGAGAATGAGAATGGTAACGAGAATGAGAATGGTAACGAGAATGACAATGACAATGACAATGACAATGACAATGACAATGACAATGAAACAATAATCTCCCTCTCCTCGGTAAGAGTCACAAAAAGAAAACTTCGAAACAAGAGAAAAAGATTGCAGTTCTCCAAAGCAATTTTAACCTGTTTAGCGATTTGTATCTCGCATGACAAATCCATGAGAGTTCCTCATTCATGAAGACCTACCAAGACCAACGGAGACAGAGCTGTTCATGCGCCAAAAGATACCATATGCAATTCGAAAGTCTAACAACATCTCGAGTTTTTAAAGAGCAGTTAAGACGTACCTGTTTGCGAAATTTCACAATCGCTGTCGCTGTCGTTGTTGTTGTTATTGTTATGAGGTTCAATTCTTTCCACCTGCGAGGTCAGAATTTGGAAACCTACGCCTCCCAAGTATCAGGTCTAATCTCTTAATATGTCTGCAGTCAAATAGCTCTGGAAATACCGATCCACCCGCACAGATTGACTGCGAAGTATTGAATGGCGTAGAAGAAGTCCACTGTCTGCCGACTGTCGAAGCTTCTACGCTTGATGAATAAGCCGATAAGTTCTCTTTACCATATCTTCAGCAGCAGCAGCAGCAGCAGTAGCTATTTTCTGTTGTTGTTGTTGTTTTTAATTCGATGGTTGAAATCACGGACAGAATCTCGAGAGAACTGGACGCCAGCAAAAAACAGAAGACTTGACTGGGTAGGGGGTGTGGACTAAGGTAAATAGAGGGACTGTAGACATCTTTGAAAATGTGAATTCCCGTTTCTCCAGAAACGAAAAGTTCCCATTGGTTAAAAAGCGACAGAAGTGTCATAACCTTGACAACGGCCGATAATAATCGCCTCCAGGAGCGTTTTACGGCTTGCAGGAGTTGTCATTTCTGCCACGTACATGCCATGATTCGTAATGGAGCAGTTGTCTTTTTAAAAATAGAACTATGTTAAAAGAAACTGCGACGTTTCTTCTCTAGAAGATGAACAGAAGGAAGCTGCTGTTCATCTTCTGGGGCCGAAACACGTTGTTGCAATAGCTGTTATTGGGGTTGAGCCTGCTGTCAAATATTCTTTTTTTTAGAAAGACATTTAAATGAGGTGAAAGGGTCAATACAAAGCAGAACTGACCCTTTCGCCTCGTTTGCATGTCAAACCGCTGATAACTGCGATAAGAGATATTTTGCTGACCGGCGTTGAAGAAAGTCTGATACACTAAGTCTGCGCATCGGCACAAGAATAAATGCTTTTAAGACTTATAATGCTAATTTGGTGTTCTTAATTGCTGCAATTCCTAAACTTTGGAAGAGCAAAATTCAAAGTAATAGCCTGATGGGTGTTGAATCCTTCAAGTCTCTTGCCGATAGCGACACCATTCCCTTCAGTCTTATTCTCCTCCCATTAATATTGTTGAAATCGTTCTTAGTAAACAAGTGCCAAATGTCAAAGAGATCTACGAACTTCCTTTTGGAGTCATCGTGGAAAACAAGTTGAGAAACTTTCAGTTTAAAATTATACATAGCATCATACCAGCCAATCTCTCTATTCTTCTTTATAAAATGAACATAAAGGAACGCCGCAATGCGAACACTGCCTCTCCCAAAATGAAACTCTTGTAAGTGTTGTTCAAATGCTTCTTGAGTGCTCTGTAGT
Organism: Platygyra sinensis; assembly: GCA_019787425.1. Taxonomy (NCBI): domain Eukaryota; kingdom Metazoa; phylum Cnidaria; class Anthozoa; order Scleractinia; family Merulinidae; genus Platygyra; species Platygyra sinensis. The sequence continues at coordinate 67,864 of JAHPZR010021275.1, read as the reverse complement.
GGAACCCTTTTGGAAAGACGTTATAACTGGTGGTATATCAGAAATCCTTTACGGCTACAAAACTAAATCTAAGAGCTTTTACGCGTTAAATCATTATCTTCTTAGTGCGAAATATCGTATATTCCTCGCAAGAAGTCAGTCAGAGTCTCAGAGCTTAAAGGTCTTTCTTGCCTTCTGGTCTTACTGGAAAATAAAATCAAATGTAGAAGACAAATGGTCATTAAATTAAAACTCAAACTGCAGAAAATATGAAGGTAGGTGGACCACTCTCTGCATTTGTGATGTGAAAATCATAACGCTTTAAAGGGCCATTGTCACGATAAAGCGCATGTGCGGTCTTGATTGACCCCAATTTTTTTTTACACCAATAGAAACCGTAATACTATAACGAGCGCCACGAGGGTCAGCTTAGAGTTGCACGTGCCTCTCGAACATCTCTTTATCCGCCAGCTTTTTGTTTGTAAAGAATATTTATCACGTTTATGTTGTGTGAAGGCCATGCCCGTTATTTACAAGCACATACGCTTTACTTTCTTCCAACTTGCATGCATATCTGCAGCTATATATACAAAGTTTCCGACTTTCGTCCTTGCACTTGCATCTTTTCTTCGTTTTTTGTCTTTTTTTTTCGAACAAGACGGCTACGAGGTGAAAGTAGCTTTCGTCTCTAGCCGCTTCGAAAACCCTCCCCAGGACATTGTATTTCTCGACAGCATTCAACTCAAAACACAAAATGCGACTTTTAAATTTTTCATGGATGACTAAACAGTTCTTCAATATTGGTATTACTCTTTTCATACGCCTCACAAGGTCGATGGAGGAGGATTTTTCTCACAAATAACTTTGAAAATTGTTCCGTCGGATGAGAAATCAAATTGCTGCACATGCGCAGAAGGGTGTCAAATGCCCTTTAAACACTAGGAACAATGGGAAAACACCAAAACTACTAAAGGTGAAACTGGATTTGCGCTCCGTAGTTTATGTTTTTTAGATGCCTGGATTTTTAATGCATTGCCGTTAAGTTTAAGAAACATTAATTCTAGAGTTTTATTTAGAAAAGCCTTGGACGATTATTACTTGTAATTTTTATTGTAATTTTATTGTAGCTTTTATTGTAGCTTTTAATTGTAGCTTTTAATGGCATTAATTTTCTATAATAAGTATTTCATTATTGCTTTTTAATTCTTAGTCAGCAGGACCCGGTTAATAACAATACTTTGTAATGAAGGGTTATCCTGGGTAAATACTCCATTTATTATCATTGTCATTATCATTGTCATTGTCATAGTCATAGTCATAGTCATCATCATTATCATTATCATTATTATAATCATTATTATTATTATTATTGTTATTATTATGGTTATTACTATTGTTATAATTATTATTATTAGTATTATTATTGTTGTTGTTATTATTATTATTATTATTATTATTGTTATTATTATTATTATTGTTACTATTATTATTATTATTATTTTTTTTTTGTTGTTGTTGTTCTTGCTCTTGTTCTTGTTATTATAAAGTATTTTCCTTTGCTATCTTCTTTGTACTTGCGTATTGCCAAGCCTGTTTTCAATGCTCCAATAAAGAAAGTTAAAGTGATTTAATAGCATTGCATGTCACTTCGAAAAAAAAGAACAAGGCGATAACAGGAGGAACCTAATAAGTCTACTTTTTTCCACAAATGTCTACAGCCTCTCTATTTTTCTTGCTCGCTTCGCTCGCAAACTTCACCCCCTCCCCCACCCCAACGTGCTTCGCGCTCGCTTCCCTCGCTTTTTCTTTCGCGTGCGTAAATATAGGAAGACTGTGAGCAGTCTAGATGCTGTGCTCAAAGCGAAACGGAGACTTGACGATATTCCTCCAACACTGGTAGATATTCGGGAAAAATGTGGTAATTTGGTATTTTTCTGCCCAATCAGCCAGGAGGTTTAGTCGGTTAACTCTGTCGCCTTCTTACACGAAGTAGCTTTCTTGATCGATCGACCTAGTTGATTGGCCCGTACGACGGGAAGATTGTCGTGGAGAGTTTCAGAAAAAAAAGTATTCGACAAAGCCGAGGAAATCGCGAGCCTTAACAAGGGGGCTAGGAACCAATACGCTCCATCAATTTTCTTGGCGGGCGTTTGAAGATACATCATAAATTTTTATACCTAATGTACGCTATTTCTACACTGCTGTTTTTGGTAACGGGGAAAGCAAGTTGTTAAATAACTTCTGAAACTTTCCATGATGTGCAATCGCCGTTGCGCTGGCCACGCGACTATGGCGACCGTACGTCAGTGGGAACGAGCGGCGTTTTACAGTGCTCACCCCTTTTCTTGGTATCAACTTTAGTTTGTCCTCTGTGCGATGAATCCACAATTGTTGCGCATTGTGTGGTTTTTTTTGTTTTTTGGCAAAGAAAAGGAAACCAATTATTGTTGGGGAAGTCGTAAAAATGTTCGAGACAGTGGTCGGTATAGAACTTTTGAAGCGCGATAAACGCGCAGTGTGTGACACGTGGAGGTACAGGGTGGCGACGAAATCTTGGAAGAGTGGGAAGGCTATCCAGCAGTCCGGCACAGTTATCAAATTTGAAAACCTGGACCGAAGCAAGCTATTAGCCAATCAAACACCAAGTTTAAGTTCACATGACACGTTATCATAGCAACCATCTCGGTCCATTTCAAGATGGCGGCTACTTGCGTACGAAAACATCTCAGCGCGGCTAAAAATTCAACATTTGATTCCGCTTTTTTGGACGGTTAAACACAAGTAAGGTTTCGAATAGGAATACAAAGAGAATTAGAAATCTTTCCTGGGTAAAAGAAGAAGAGCCAGTCTTTATTCTTTATTAATAACAAATTGGAAAAGCTTAATCGCATTTCTATCGACGGAGGGCGTCGCGGCGAAAATAAGCCTCCAGTGCTCGAATATGGTACGGACTTTTTTTTCCGATCGGAATTTTGTGAGCGGCAGTCGTTTAAAAGAAAAAAACAGAGAAACAGCAAACTGAACTCCATGAAAAGATATTTATTTTCTTAAACTCATTCACAGGCTTTCTGGGAAGCATTGTTTATGTCCACTTCCTGGGCTCTCTCTCCCTCTGCAGTATAAACCACTGAACATTATAGGTACATCAGATCTCGATGCCCCTTCCACAAAGTGCTCAGATAGCAAATTCCTTCTGCTGTCCTTCAGGATTCCATCCATACTCACGAGGTTTCTATCAAGAGCTGAACCGCCTGGGGGAAACATGCTGGACTTGGCTGTCTAACAAATACCTACAAATTGTACACAAAGGAGAATATCAAAAAAGGAGAAACTTTAGTTTCCTCACAGCCAGCCAGCCAGCCACTTGGTTGGTCGGTCAGTTGGTCATTGACAGTCACTTGATAAAATAATCAAATAACCCCAACAAGAAGAAATCGTTGCATCAAATTTGCTAGGAGTACATTTGTGTTCAATTAAATAAATACATCTATTTTAGCAAGAGCATTGATACCCAACAAGGGTCAGGCGAGTAAACCAAACAAACTAATTATTCATTTAATTTGCTGCCTTTAAACCGTATTGGTTAAAGAACTGGTCGAGAAGTACTGTCAATACATCTTGACATGGGACTTGTTTATAGTGGATGGCAACAGGTAGATGAAAAAAAGTTATATCTTGAGTTAAAATGATGGCAAGCACAGTTCAGATCAAACAGAAAATAGAGAAACTTAATAAATTTAGCGTTCACAAAATTATTAATGTACACAAACATCTGAAAAATCAAAAGAAAGTACCTCCAAAATGGTACATGAAAATGTAACTTAATGTTTGAAATGAAATCTCATAAGCAGATTGCAAATTATAATTAGGACAAAGAAGGTTGCAACCATTTAACCCAAATATTTAAAACACACTCCTATTAAGTACTTTCATTAAACATTTTTAATCCAGCCAGAAGTTGTCTGTCTTTTGGCAATATCTATCAACCAGTCTATTAGTTTGCAATGCCAAGATTTGGACCGCAAATCTTTATGGGGGCCTCCTGGCTTTGTGACGCCTCTCTTAGCTAAGGCACCACTACTAAACTTATATATATATATATATATATATATATATATATATATATATATATATATATATATATATATATATATCTGTCCGTATTCGCAAAAACATGCCCGAGGTTGACTACAGCACAGTCCCAGTGGCCAGAAGTGATACGACCACCCACCTGGCTAGGCGATTGGCCCATCAAGCATGTATGTGGCATGTTTCGATGTTGACTAGCAAAGCAAAGACAATGCTCCACTTGCAGTGAAGAATTATTTCATAATTACATGTTGTACACTATAGGCCAATTTGTTAAGTCAGAATGATTCCAGCCTAGGTTAATTTGTAACAAAGGGGACAAGTGAGTCTGAGTCCAATAACTTATTAGACCGACAAATATGTGACTGAGCAAATTAACAAGGATTGCCTGTGTGGCCTAGTGGAGATGAAGGCAGACTACAAGGTCAGAGGTCTGGTGTTCAAATCTAGGTGAGTGCAAAATTTAAAAACAAATCGGGGAAGGGGTGGTTAAGGGTAGAGTTACAGTTAGCGGGGTTGGTACATGTTTGAGATCCTGGCAGGGTAGGGTAGGGTTAGAAACTTAGGGGGGTAGGTGGTGTACATGTTATTTTTTTATAAACCCCCACCCAAAAAAAGTGAAAAAAAAATTAAACTGATATGAAAATTTGACGGTGGTTGAAACGAAATTAATCTAGGGGCGTGTTCGTTTGGGATATTATGGAATAAGAATATATTCCGGAATATATTCCAGCTATTCTGCTCCTGGGAGCAGAATAGTCGGAATGGAAATCCAGGTATTCCGAAATGAGAATAGCTCCCAAGACAAACGCTTACTTGCATTATTCCAATTATTCTTATTCCGGATTGATCGCAAATGAACGCGCCCTAGTTGGAATCATTCTGACTTAAACAACACTTGACCACAACATACACATAGATATAAATTTTTTTTTCACTTTTTTGGGTGGGGGTTTATAAAAAAATAACATGTACACCACCTACCCCCCTAAGTTTCTAACCCTACCCTACCCTGCCAGGATCTCAAACATGTACCAACCCCGCTAACTGTAACTCTACCCTTAACCACCCCTTCCCCGATTTGTTTTTAAATTTTGCACTCACCTAGATTTGAACACCAGACCTCTGACCTTGTAGTCTGCCTTCATCTCCACTAGGCCACACAGGCAATCCTTGTTAATTTGCTCAGTCACATATTTGTCGGTCTAATAAGTTATTGGACTCAGACTCACTTGTCCCCTTTGTTACAAATTAACCTAGGCTGGAATCATTCTGACTTAACAAATTGGCCTATAGTGTACAACATGTAATTATGAAATAATTCTTCACTGCAAGTGGAGCATTGTCTTTGCTTTGCTAGTCAACATCGAAACATGCCACATACATGCTTGATGGGCCAATCGCCTAGCCAGGTGGGTGGTCGTATCACTTCTGGCCACTGGGACTGTGCTGTAGTCAACCTCGGGCATGTTTTTGCGAATACGGACAGATATATATATATATATATATATATATATATATATATATATATATATATATATATATATATATATATAAGTTTAGTAGTGGTGCCTTAGCTAAGAGAGGCGTCACAAAGCCAGGAGGCCCCCATAAAGATTTGCGGTCCAAATCTTGGCATTGCAAACTAATAGACTGGTTGATAGATATTGCCAAAAGACAGACAACTTCTGGCTGGATTAAAAATGTTTAATGAAAGTACTTAATAGGAGTGTGTTTTAAATATTTGGGTTAAATGGTTGCAACCTTCTTTGTCCTAATTATAATTTGCAATCTGCTTATGAGATTTCATTTCAAACATTAAGTTACATTTTCATGTACCATTTTGGAGGTACTTTCTTTTGATTTTTCAGATGTTTGTGTACATTAATAATTTTGTGAACGCTAAATTTATTAAGTTTCTCTATTTTCTGTTTGATCTGAACTGTGCTTGCCATCATTTTAACTCAAGATATAACTTTTTTTCATCTACCTGTTGCCATCCACTATAAACAAGTCCCATGTCAAGATGTATTGACAGTACTTCTCGACCAGTTCTTTAACCAATACGGTTTAAAGGCAGCAAATTAAATGAATAATTAGTTTGTTTGGTTTACTCGCCTGACCCTTGTTGGGTATCAATGCTCTTGCTAAAATAGATGTATTTATTTAATTGAACACAAATGTACTCCTAGCAAATTTGATGCAACGATTTCTTCTTGTTGGGGTTATTTGATTATTTTATCAAGTGACTGTCAATGACCAACTGACCGACCAACCAAGTGGCTGGCTGGCTGGCTGTGAGGAAACTAAAGTTTCTCCTTTTTTGATATTCTCCTTTGTGTACAATTTGTAGGTATTTGTTAGACAGCCAAGTCCAGCATGTTTCCCCCAGGCGGTTCAGCTCTTGATAGAAACCTCGTGAGTATGGATGGAATCCTGAAGGACAGCAGAAGGAATTTGCTATCTGAGCACTTTGTGGAAGGGGCATCGAGATCTGATGTACCTATAATGTTCAGTGGTTTATACTGCAGAGGGAGAGAGAGCCCAGGAAGTGGACATAAACAATGCTTCCCAGAAAGCCTGTGAATGAGTTTAAGAAAATAAATATCTTTTCATGGAGTTCAGTTTGCTGTTTCTCTGTTTTTTTCTTTTAAACGACTGCCGCTCACAAAATTCCGATCGGAAAAAAAAGTCCGTACCATATTCGAGCACTGGAGGCTTATTTTCGCCGCGACGCCCTCCGTCGATAGAAATGCGATTAAGCTTTTCCAATTTGTTATTAATAAAGAATAAAGACTGGCTCTTCTTCTTTTACCCAGGAAAGATTTCTAATTCTCTTTGTATTCCTATTCGAAACCTTACTTGTGTTTAACCGTCCAAAAAAGCGGAATCAAATGTTGAATTTTTAGCCGCGCTGAGATGTTTTCGTACGCAAGTAGCCGCCATCTTGAAATGGACCGAGATGGTTGCTATGATAACGTGTCATGTGAACTTAAACTTGGTGTTTGATTGGCTAATAGCTTGCTTCGGTCCAGGTTTTCAAATTTGATAACTGTGCCGGACTGCTGGATAGCCTTCCCACTCTTCCAAGATTTCGTCGCCACCCTGTACCTCCACGTGTCACACACTGCGCGTTTATCGCGCTTCAAAAGTTCTATACCGACCACTGTCTCGAACATTTTTACGACTTCCCCAACAATAATTGGTTTCCTTTTCTTTGCCAAAAAACAAAAAAAACCACACAATGCGCAACAATTGTGGATTCATCGCACAGAGGACAAACTAAAGTTGATACCAAGAAAAGGGGTGAGCACTGTAAAACGCCGCTCGTTCCCACTGACGTACGGTCGCCATAGTCGCGTGGCCAGCGCAACGGCGATTGCACATCATGGAAAGTTTCAGAAGTTATTTAACAACTTGCTTTCCCCGTTACCAAAAACAGCAGTGTAGAAATAGCGTACATTAGGTATAAAAATTTATGATGTATCTTCAAACGCCCGCCAAGAAAATTGATGGAGCGTATTGGTTCCTAGCCCCCTTGTTAAGGCTCGCGATTTCCTCGGCTTTGTCGAATACTTTTTTTTCTGAAACTCTCCACGACAATCTTCCCGTCGTACGGGCCAATCAACTAGGTCGATCGATCAAGAAAGCTACTTCGTGTAAGAAGGCGACAGAGTTAACCGACTAAACCTCCTGGCTGATTGGGCAGAAAAATACCAAATTACCACATTTTTCCCGAATATCTACCAGTGTTGGAGGAATATCGTCAAGTCTCCGTTTCGCTTTGAGCACAGCATCTAGACTGCTCACAGTCTTCCTATATTTACGCACGCGAAAGAAAAAGCGAGGGAAGCGAGCGCGAAGCACGTTGGGGTGGGGGAGGGGGTGAAGTTTGCGAGCGAAGCGAGCAAGAAAAATAGAGAGGCTGTAGACATTTGTGGAAAAAAGTAGACTTATTAGGTTCCTCCTGTTATCGCCTTGTTCTTTTTTTTCGAAGTGACATGCAATGCTATTAAATCACTTTAACTTTCTTTATTGGAGCATTGAAAACAGGCTTGGCAATACGCAAGTACAAAGAAGATAGCAAAGGAAAATACTTTATAATAACAAGAACAAGAGCAAGAACAACAACAACAAAAAAAAAATAATAATAATAATAATAGTAACAATAATAATAATAATAACAATAATAATAATAATAATAATAATAACAACAACAATAATAATACTAATAATAATAATTATAACAATAGTAATAACCATAATAATAACAATAATAATAATAATAATGATTATAATAATGATAATGATAATGATGATGACTATGACTATGACTATGACAATGACAATGATAATGACAATGATAATAAATGGAGTATTTACCCAGGATAACCCTTCATTACAAAGTATTGTTATTAACCGGGTCCTGCTGACTAAGAATTAAAAAGCAATAATGAAATACTTATTATAGAAAATTAATGCCATTAAAAGCTACAATTAAAAGCTACAATAAAAGCTACAATAAAATTACAATAAAAATTACAAGTAATAATCGTCCAAGGCTTTTCTAAATAAAACTCTAGAATTAATGTTTCTTAAACTTAACGGCAATGCATTAAAAATCCAGGCATCTAAAAAACATAAACTACGGAGCGCAAATCCAGTTTCACCTTTAGTAGTTTTGGTGTTTTCCCATTGTTCCTAGTGTTTAAAGGGCATTTGACACCCTTCTGCGCATGTGCAGCAATTTGATTTCTCATCCGACGGAACAATTTTCAAAGTTATTTGTGAGAAAAATCCTCCTCCATCGACCTTGTGAGGCGTATGAAAAGAGTAATACCAATATTGAAGAACTGTTTAGTCATCCATGAAAAATTTAAAAGTCGCATTTTGTGTTTTGAGTTGAATGCTGTCGAGAAATACAATGTCCTGGGGAGGGTTTTCGAAGCGGCTAGAGACGAAAGCTACTTTCACCTCGTAGCCGTCTTGTTCGAAAAAAAAAGACAAAAAACGAAGAAAAGATGCAAGTGCAAGGACGAAAGTCGGAAACTTTGTATATATAGCTGCAGATATGCATGCAAGTTGGAAGAAAGTAAAGCGTATGTGCTTGTAAATAACGGGCATGGCCTTCACACAACATAAACGTGATAAATATTCTTTACAAACAAAAAGCTGGCGGATAAAGAGATGTTCGAGAGGCACGTGCAACTCTAAGCTGACCCTCGTGGCGCTCGTTATAGTATTACGGTTTCTATTGGTGTAAAAAAAAATTGGGGTCAATCAAGACCGCACATGCGCTTTATCGTGACAATGGCCCTTTAAAGCGTTATGATTTTCACATCACAAATGCAGAGAGTGGTCCACCTACCTTCATATTTTCTGCAGTTTGAGTTTTAATTTAATGACCATTTGTCTTCTACATTTGATTTTATTTTCCAGTAAGACCAGAAGGCAAGAAAGACCTTTAAGCTCTGAGACTCTGACTGACTTCTTGCGAGGAATATACGATATTTCGCACTAAGAAGATAATGATTTAACGCGTAAAAGCTCTTAGATTTAGTTTTGTAGCCGTAAAGGATTTCTGATATACCACCAGTTATAACGTCTTTCCAAAAGGGTTCCACTACAGAGCACTCAAGAAGCATTTGAACAACACTTACAAGAGTTTCATTTTGGGAGAGGCAGTGTTCGCATTGCGGCGTTCCTTTATGTTCATTTTATAAAGAAGAATAGAGAGATTGGCTGGTATGATGCTATGTATAATTTTAAACTGAAAGTTTCTCAACTTGTTTTCCACGATGACTCCAAAAGGAAGTTCGTAGATCTCTTTGACATTTGGCACTTGTTTACTAAGAACGATTTCAACAATATTAATGGGAGGAGAATAAGACTGAAGGGAATGGTGTCGCTATCGGCAAGAGACTTGAAGGATTCAACACCCATCAGGCTATTACTTTGAATTTTGCTCTTCCAAAGTTTAGGAATTGCAGCAATTAAGAACACCAAATTAGCATTATAAGTCTTAAAAGCATTTATTCTTGTGCCGATGCGCAGACTTAGTGTATCAGACTTTCTTCAACGCCGGTCAGCAAAATATCTCTTATCGCAGTTATCAGCGGTTTGACATGCAAACGAGGCGAAAGGGTCAGTTCTGCTTTGTATTGACCCTTTCACCTCATTTAAATGTCTTTCTAAAAAAAAGAATATTTGACAGCAGGCTCAACCCCAATAACAGCTATTGCAACAACGTGTTTCGGCCCCAGAAGATGAACAGCAGCTTCCTTCTGTTCATCTTCTAGAGAAGAAACGTCGCAGTTTCTTTTAACATAGTTCTATTTTTAAAAAGACAACTGCTCCATTACGAATCATGGCATGTACGTGGCAGAAATGACAACTCCTGCAAGCCGTAAAACGCTCCTGGAGGCGATTATTATCGGCCGTTGTCAAGGTTATGACACTTCTGTCGCTTTTTAACCAATGGGAACTTTTCGTTTCTGGAGAAACGGGAATTCACATTTTCAAAGATGTCTACAGTCCCTCTATTTACCTTAGTCCACACCCCCTACCCAGTCAAGTCTTCTGTTTTTTGCTGGCGTCCAGTTCTCTCGAGATTCTGTCCGTGATTTCAACCATCGAATTAAAAACAACAACAACAACAGAAAATAGCTACTGCTGCTGCTGCTGCTGCTGAAGATATGGTAAAGAGAACTTATCGGCTTATTCATCAAGCGTAGAAGCTTCGACAGTCGGCAGACAGTGGACTTCTTCTACGCCATTCAATACTTCGCAGTCAATCTGTGCGGGTGGATCGGTATTTCCAGAGCTATTTGACTGCAGACATATTAAGAGATTAGACCTGATACTTGGGAGGCGTAGGTTTCCAAATTCTGACCTCGCAGGTGGAAAGAATTGAACCTCATAACAATAACAACAACAACGACAGCGACAGCGATTGTGAAATTTCGCAAACAGGTACGTCTTAACTGCTCTTTAAAAACTCGAGATGTTGTTAGACTTTCGAATTGCATATGGTATCTTTTGGCGCATGAACAGCTCTGTCTCCGTTGGTCTTGGTAGGTCTTCATGAATGAGGAACTCTCATGGATTTGTCATGCGAGATACAAATCGCTAAACAGGTTAAAATTGCTTTGGAGAACTGCAATCTTTTTCTCTTGTTTCGAAGTTTTCTTTTTGTGACTCTTACCGAGGAGAGGGAGATTATTGTTTCATTGTCATTGTCATTGTCATTGTCATTGTCATTGTCATTGTCATTCTCGTTACCATTCTCATTCTCGTTACCATTCTCATTCTCGTTACCATTCTCATTCTCATACCATTCTCATTCTCATTACCATTCTCATTCTCATTACCATTCTCATTCTCATTACCATTCTCATTCTCATTACCATTCTCATTCTCATTACCATTCTCATTCTCATTACCATTCTCATTCTCATTACCATTCTCATTCTCATTACCATTCTCATTCTCATTACCATTCTCATTCTCATTACCATTCTCATTACCATTACCATTACCATTACCATTCTCATTACCATTCTCATTACCATTAGCATTAGCATTAGCATTTGCATTAGCATTAGCATTAGCATTAGCATTAGCATTACCATTACCATTATCATTATTTATTATTATTATTATTAGTAGTAGTAGTATTAGTATTATTAGTATTGTTATTATTATTATTATCATCATTATTATTATTATTATTATATTTCATATTTCATATTAAATATTTTAATATTTCATATTCTTGAATCTGTAAATAGTCTTTTTCTTTAACCTATGAATAAAGTTCTTATTATTATTATTATTATTATTATTATTATTATTATTATTATTATTATTATTAGAAGTGAAACCGGTATAACAATACATAATTATAAATCCCATAGAAATTGGTAAATGTGAAAAGGTTTAAAAAAAAAAAATAGATTAGTGTGTATACATTTAAGGCCTGAATATTTTTCCAAATATTTTTGTCATGAATTCCAGATTGGATTTATAACCTTCATGCAATAAAGTGTTAGTATACACATGTAACCCTATTGGGTTCTGGGATTTTCATATCACATAAATAGCTATAAACTTTATATAATTGTCTTCTGTTGGAATCAATGTTGTGACAATTTTATATTCATTGCAAAGTCTTTAAGTCACCTGCAAATACAAAAAAAGAGTAAGCAAAAAGTATCTATTTTGCTGAAACTGCTATTTTTCTAACATGTAGACTGTAAATGGCCTTCTCAGTGTGTGAAAAAAAAAAAACTGATTGTTTTCATGTTGGCCTCTAGAGTGGATCCAATCCTTTGCCATTTGCTAGATACCCAAATATCATTTATTTGTTGATGTTTCCAAAGAAAATATGGGACTTTGGGTTAGCATATAATAGTGTCACTTTGCCCAGTTTATACCTGGGCCAGGCAAGGTGGTTATTAAATTTTTTGGATTCTGTAGTTAAAGCTAGTTTTTTTTTTATTCTGTTCATCTCAAAATGAAAGGTTACCGGCAGAAATGTATGTTTGCTTTTCTTGTAAAGCAATAAAGTTGTCAACAAAAACTAAGCTGGAGTTCACAGCTACTACTTGGCTACTCCCCCCCCCAAGGGGGTACTCCCCTATGAAAATGTCGGGGGTGCTTGTTGAAAAGGTACCAAAAACTTATTTTGTGGGCGTGGCCTGGACGTTATTTACACCCCTAAGAGATACTATTTCTGTTAGTAATAACAGAATACTTTTCAGTGGCATTACTATTTTTAAGTAAAAATTCGGAAATAAATGTTACCTGCTTAAGAAATATAACTACGATTTCAGTCATTTTTTTTCAATGAACAAAAAGCTTTAAACTCTAGAAAGGGCCAACGGACAAATCAAAAGTACTGGAACCTGGTAGGTTCTGATCAGCAAATTTAAATGATTGAAGAAACTGAACACAGAAAGGCTGACCGTACGGTTGGGGTTAACTGTTTTGTATTTTCCAATATTTCGTCAGGCACGGCCTGACTTCTTCAGCCTTTCTGTGTTCAGTTTCTTCAATTTTTTTTCAAGGCGATGACCGTTGAGACCCCTAAAGGTACTACAGCGGTCATTTTAGGTTTTAAAACCCCAAGCAGTACCAATTCACAAATTTCACCCCCTGAAAGGTACGACGAGCACCCCTGTTACTTTTAAAGGGGATTATCCGCCCCGGGGGCTACTACCTACATAAGTGAAGAATCCTTTTTGACAAAGAAATAAAATTCAACAGCCCTTAAGTTCTCATTAGGTACACATCCACTCTCTACTGGTAGTTAATAATGCACACATGGAGCTTGCATTGATTAGCAAGAGAAACAGTGTCTTAAAAAGGGGAAACATTTTCCATGTAAAACTTAAGGTTTTTCCTCACAATTGCACTGCGCATCCTTTCTGCGCATAATTTATGGCGTCATTTAGCGCGCCCGCGTGCACGCGCACATTGAAAATATGGCGGATTTGCCTTGATATTGAGCGCTGTAAGTTGGAAAATGGTTATAGCTCACCAACGAGCACGGCACCCCAACTTTTTTTTCAGTCATTGTAATCAACTTATCATAAACTTTGCTTGAGGAAAGACTGATCTGATTCCTATTGCTGAAAATTGAATAAATAACGAAAATAGCAGGTAAACTGTGGTCTTTTCTGTTTCGTCGTATGGTAACCATGTCAAGAAATTTGGTTGAAATTTGGTTGAATCAAACTTAAAAAGTTTATTTGTGTCCGATACAATGCATTGACTCCAGTTTAATGCGTGTTCTCATGTGTTTCGGTCACAAAAATTTACAATTATTACTGGAATGCGTTCTTGTAATAAGCATTAAATAATGCCAAAATGGGTCATTTTCATTGTCCCAGTGCTCCTTAATGAGTATGGGCACCCCCCTTTTTTATTTCAAAATTGAAGTTCTCATATGATAAATATTCAGTGGGCAAAGTTTGAACGAAAATCTATTGTCAGTTTTATTTCAGGGGAATTACCTTAAAATGGACAATAGTTAAAAGCTTAAATGTTCAATCCCTTGTATCATCAGACGGATTCAAAAAAGCCTGGGTCTTGTCAAAGTGCAAGCCAACACATCATGCAAGCAATTTAAGTTAATAGAAATAGCACACTGGTTAACCTCTGAATAGCTCTCTAGCTATATAGTTAGCCTTAACAGTTCTTTAGTTAGGTTGAGCCTGAGGTTAGGTTATTTATTGGAGTCGGGGATTTCTGGCTTAATCATTTGTCATGAAACCTGCAAGCCATTTGAGGCATTCTGGATGGCTTACATAAGACTTGGCTAGCCTAAATAGCACTCTGGTTAGCAAAAAGATACATCATGTTGCTTTCAGTAAGCTTTATATTGCTTGCTTGCAAACACACTCATAAAGCTTGGATTATTATTGCTTTTTTTAAATGCTGCTGAAGGTCATCCAATAATTGAGAATAAATTGCCTTAAAAATTGCCAAAAAGCTTTTAATTATTTTTTCTATAAAGTAGAGAAATATCTGGTCAAAAAGCACATCTTGAATGGTTCAGGTAATGAGTGTGTGTGGCTTAGAAATAACTATGTTAAAGACTGGGCTCACAAATAACTATGTTAAAACTGAGAGGCTGGACTGGGCTCACAAATAACTATGTTAAAACTGAGAGGCTGGAGAGGGCTCACAAATAACTATTTTAAAGCTGAGAGACTTGGATGGGCTTACAAATGACTATTTTTAAATTGAGAGGCTGGAGTGGACTCACAAATACTATAAATAATACTGAGAGACAAATACTACAAATACTGAGAGACTGGAAAGGGCTCACAATTATAACTACGTTAAAACTGAGAGGCTGGAGTGGGCTCACAAATAACAGGACGTAACATGTCGATAATTTCGAAAGTCGATAAAAGTCGATCCTTGTCGATCGAGTTCGATACTAATCAGTCGACAAGTATCGGAAATCGATAAAAGTCGATTCCACAATTTCTTGTGATTTTCGACTTCGATCGATTTCATCCAGTCGCCGACGCTTCGATCGTTACCCAATGCTGCGTTGTTTGACTCTTGTTTGTGCCTGCAAATCAACAACCAGTTAAAAACCTTGTGATTATCTACTTTTATCGACAAATTTACCTTTTCGATTGACAATTATCGACAAATATCGAGTACTATCGACTTATCGACTACGTTTTTGACGATCGACTTAATTTGATCGACACGTTACGTCCTGCAAATAACTACAATGTATGTTAAAAATGAGCAATGAATAGCTACCTAAACATGTCATAATCCATAGTTTAACTCACCAGTAAATTAAAATGTCCTCATTAGTGGGCATTCCTGGTTATTAATCCCACAAATTACCTGTAGACCACAAAATGCAAAAGAAACATAAATTCATGTCTGTCAATACATGCAACAGGAAGATACAAATTTAAAGTTAAAAAATGATCTTATTTAAACGTGAGTAGGTCCATCGTTTTATTGAAGTCTACCACTGGAGTTGAATGCAAGCAGTCTCTACCTTTACCTTTTTAACTACCAGTAAGTGAAACCCAAATGATACAGACTGAAAAGCACCGAATCAAAAAATTTAATTTTCATAAACTTCCCTGAATTTGCTATTAATTATCCTGACTCTTTGCTGTCCTATGGCAACCTTCACCCTTAAATTCAAATACTAAATCATTACTTTTTGTGGCCCAAATGACCAATTGGTCAATATTACAGATACACGACTCGACGAAGACTCATTTAACACTGTCAACTCGTTCCCAAAATCTATTTTCTTCCTCCGAGTCGACTTAAGAGTGATTTTCTGAGATTGTCGAGAATTGGAAGACACTGGCGAAAAATCGATTTTTATTTTATTTCGCCAGAACATACCTTTGGGTGAACTTATTCAAGGAAAAATAGTTTAAAGTTCCAACGATTTATTTTGCGGCCAACATTTAAAAAAGTTTGAAATTTGCATATAATGGCGGTTTTTCGCAACTTAAAATCTTCAAATTTCACGCTTCTTTACGAAAACATCAGGGGCGTAAAAAAAATCCTATGAAAACGAAACTTGGCACAATTGTTATTTCATTCTTATACTTTAAAATCGTGTAGTAAGTTTCTTGAAGTTTTGTTTACAGCTTTTTAACGAAGGGTATTTGTACAGCCGCCATTTGTGTCACTTGGTAAGGAACAAATAAGGGCCAACTTCGACTAGGATAAATGGCCACTGATATATATCATTTGGTCAAAGTATTTATATTTTAGGAAACCTCGGTTATTGGTTTTTTCACCAGAAACGTTATAGCTCTGGGAATTAAAATGTTCCCCGTCAGTAAAATAAAATGTTACAGCATGTAAGCGAGTTCAGCTTTATGCAAATCACGAGGTTGCTCTTTGGAAGTCAACGATTTAAAACAGGAAACAACGACTCACCGTCATTTACGCTCCTTCTGCTGCTATAGAAATTATTTTAACTTTCCAGTGTCCTTTTGAGTTGTTCTTAAAATATTTCCAGTAACACAGCGAGCACAAACGGCCATAAAATTCGACAAGGTCGACAATGTTTACATTTGCTGTCGCACACGCAGGTGTGGATCTTTTCATCGTCTTGCTTAGTCGAGAGTCCTTTAAAAATATGAGAATACACACTTCAAAAGGAAGCAAATCAGTCTCTCATATCTGTATACTTCATGTCCACGTATGGGTAAATAAATCAGTCCCCGTTCACTGAATAAACAAGTCGAATGACCTTTGCGGTGTGAGAGGTCACATGTTATGCCGTTATGTTACTTTCTCCCAGTTTCACATTACAAGGGTAACGCCGTATTTCACAAGGTAAAAAAAAAAAGGTTAAAGTCTGCATGCGAGCCAACTGTGGCCCACCAGGCCGGAGCTTATCCCGGTTTCTGTAGCATGAAGCGACTGCGAGTATTTCTACTCTCCCCTGGATGGGATGCTAGTCCATCGCAGGGTTACCCCAGGCATTAAATTCGCCGGTACCCATTTATACACCTGAGTGGAGAGAAGCACCGCGAGAGTACTCATTTCAGATGGCATTTCGTTTTATTTAAAATGGTCTCAAATATATTTTATTTAGGAAGCAAAAACAACAAATGATTAAATCGCGAAATTAAGGCGGCACAGCATTTTTCTTCTTTCACAAGATGAACAAATCTGCAAGCATCGGCGCATTTTCAAATGAAAGCCGGAGCGGATCCAGACCTTGAGCTAAGAGGGGGAGTGGGGGGGGGGGGGGGGGGTTGATTTACTTGACCTGCTGCTACAAGACTCCAAATAAACACGTTTGTCTTTCTGCTGGCCTTTCTCCCTTCTGTGGGGGGGGGGGGGGGGGGGAGAACCTGGACCCGCCACCGTAAAGGTTTACTAAAATAAATAAAAAAAGCGCTGTCTGCTGGTGGTAAGAGTTTGTTTCTCCGAGTTACTATTGTGTTGGTGAAAGAAAGTGAAATTTGTGGTTTTTTTAAGCAGCGACTATCCGGGTCAGATCTTTAGACATCGTGTGAATTTACTCAGACGTAAGTGGGGATGACAATGCCCTTGACAGTGAATGCAAATTCAGTCACCGACTACTGATATAGCCAGAGCAGGTAGGGCTCCAGTTTTCCTTAATGCCATTTCAAAAATTCTCATGCTGTCTTCCATTTAGCTCGAATCGATATTCGAGCGTGCTTGTGTGATTAGACGCACAAAAGGAGCGAGCTGAAAACGCAGATCTCACACGAAAAAATACGCTTTGCTTTCGCTGCCCATATATCACCAGTCTTTGGTAACTAAAACTGCACAGCCTTTGTTTTAGTCATTTCAGTCACCTACTTGACGCTCAATTTCGCTATTATATTAGGTTTTAGAAGTAGCGATAATCCACCTCACCCCACTCCTAAGAAAAGTTATTTCAAAAGTCATGAGGGCTAATACTCCCGAAAGTAGCATGCAATCTGCATTTGTATTGAGAGGTACAAGCCTACGAACAGGGATATATATTGGAGAAGAAAAAGTGGGTAAAGGAAAAGGGAATTAGACGTGCGACCCAAGCCGATATAAAGTATCTATACCTGGACATGCTTGAAAAAGCCATATTAGCATTAACTGAGGATCATGTAATAAATGTTTGTTTACTTTTTTTACACAGAATTTCAAATTTACTGTTTACAGCATATCTTGCAATGCTGCTCTTGACAGATATTGCAATAACTTAATAGGGAAATGAATGTGTTTGATTTGTATTAAGAGCGTGTCCGTGTAAGAACCGACCATTCAAATTTTCGTGGAAAATGGATTGCCTTCATTTTTTCTACACAAGTCAAGCAACATATGCAATGAACGAAAATGGCCTTTATTTTGATAGATTCGCTTTTTAAAATTTTTTCAGGAATTTTTTTTGTAGGCACCCCGAAAACCACACAAACCGGAAATTGAAACCCCCAAAATTGGGGGTTATGCTATGCTTGCTCAAACTTCGCACATTCGATGAAACAACCTAATTCTTTCAGAATTACTGCATAATTCTTTCTTCTTTCCACACAACTAAAAACTATCTGCTTATCTTAAACGCAAGCAAAGTTATGGCGTCTTAACGTGATCCTCTTAAAGACGTCTCTGCCATCTTTGCTGACATAGCCTCCAAACAAACAGATTTTTTTCAAAAGTGGGACCTCTTCATGAATGATGACTGTTATCAGCGTAATGTACTAAGCCTAAGCTACAATTATCTGTATTAAAAGTTGTGGGCACTCATAATTTGGATACGCAAAAAATTCAACAAAGTAGCGGAAATTTCAACAATTTGTGTGGAAATGACGAATATCATCCGTTGACTAAAATGCGGTTTTGAGTTTCTCAGGGAACCTTTTGACATTACCTGATAGATTTATCGAGTTTTAACGCTTAGAGAACTCGATGAGACTTATATTACGACAAAATATCAGGAAATCTCTCAAGCCTCACGTTTCTTTTGACTGAACACTACCGTTCGTCATCACGACAGTTCCGTCACGCATCACGCATTCTTGGTTGAAGAATGCGTTGATTTAAAATGTCTTATCCCCATAGAAATGAACAGCCTTTTATGATTATTTCATACTTTTTCAACACTTTTTCCTT
Source organism: Platygyra sinensis (assembly GCA_019787425.1). Classification (NCBI taxonomy): domain Eukaryota; kingdom Metazoa; phylum Cnidaria; class Anthozoa; order Scleractinia; family Merulinidae; genus Platygyra; species Platygyra sinensis. The sequence continues at coordinate 48,664 of JAHPZR010021275.1, read as the reverse complement.
TTATTTTCGTGTTTCTTTTTATAAGATTGCTGTAATATTAATTTTAGTTGAGTCATCGCCGAAGCCGGTAGTGTAAACCGTTGGGGTCAATGTCAACAACATTCGTTCGCTAACTCACATTTGACCGTCCGGGAGACTCTTTTCGCTAATAATTACAGTTGCTAATAAATCAGGAGAGCTCATAGCGACTGTTATCTAAAATGGACCTTTTTACCGATACCATGCCTTTCCGATGCTTCTATTTTAATAACAAATATGCCTAAGAAACCGCTTGATTTCATGCCGAGTAAATCGAGTAACATGATACTGTGTGCGAAGTTTTACCAAGACACGTATTCGTATCAAACTCATAAAAGTATGGCATCCCAGACTTGCCAATTGTTTTGTAAAAATTATAGGGCATACTAGATTAAGACAGTTTCCTCTTCATAGTATTCTTAGAGAAACCAATTTTTACACCTGAATACAGTAACCCGGACACGCAGTTTTGTGCAATTCGCAAACGATTTCCCTGGAAGCTAGTAGAGCATTGCACAGCAAAATCCACTACTTTTAATAATTTTTAAATTTTTTAACTTTCACACAGTCGTTTTGCTTTCCTGTCAAACTTTTACAAGGGGAAATATAACCAATCAAGTATGAGGCACATCCACGGGCTATTGTCTTTGATGTTTAGGGAGATATCAATTTTATTGCTTCGTTACTGTGGTAATAAAATTGAATCAAGGTTTAAGCTGGGGTTGTGCGAGTGACCGTCCAGTAGCAAATGTGGGGCCACATGACCTATTCCACTAAGGGGTCTGGGGGTTCATGCCCCCGAAAACATTTTGCAAAATTTAAGCAATTTTTGGTGCGTTTCCCACGATTTTCAGCCGAAACATTTATAAAATAACATTTAACACTTATATAGCATTTAACACTTATATAGCGCTTATCCGCATGCGTTCTAAGCGCTTTACATCCATTGTATTACAATATGACTTAGAAATATAAAAGCAAAAGATTAAATTATCTAATTTAGATTAAAAGCGCATTTAAAAAGGTGTGTTTTCAGTTTATCGTTTGGACTTGAACAACGATAATGCGGGGTTTACTTAGCTAGCCAATAACCTAAACAAGATTGAAACAGCCCATACTAAACACACATTTGTGTTGACACCTCCTTGAGTGTCTGCCGGATTACGACGTTTCTTGGCGGTCATCTTAGGAGAAGTTAGTGTATAGGTGTGCACCTCAGTGTCCACAATCGTCATTTATACATGAAATCACTCTTATATTTCGAGGCTTTTAAAACACGGTATCTGGGCTGTTTGTAGCGCATGTTTTTTCAGAATCACTTTTAAGCCATGGTTATCCATAAGAGTTTTTCTGCAAGGGTGTTTGGCTATCAGTGTCCAAGGTGAGGTTGGTACACACGAAATGTATCAGACCTGAAAGGGAAAAATGTCCGTTTTCTTTATCGTAGAGAAATCAGTTTAATAGAAATTCCACCAGGACCAAGAAATTAAAACTGCAGTACTGAAGTGGCTGCCAAAGCTATTTAAGGCCTAGGTCAGGAAAGTAGAACTGTGGTTGGGCAGCTATATCTCTTGTTCTATTTGTTTTAACAAGCTGAACTTTTTCCTGATTATAAAGCTCGACGTCATGCCTTGCCTTAACATATGATTCTGAACACGTGACATGCTACGTAATCATTTCGTTAAAATTTGGTAAATCGGGGAATTGGTGGCGAATCTTTATCATATTGATCCGATAAATAAGCCATTTCGATGCAAATTTAAAATGATCTGCCTTGCTACGTTTTCATTTTTAGCAGATAAATGATGATATAAATGATCAAAAGTCGAATTTTGTTGAAAATAACGACCTTTCACCCTATATTTTTTTTTCTGCGAAAAGAGGGACGGTCATTCCAAACGTGAGAGGATGAAAATAATTGCCTTGCATCTAAAACGCGCGTTTGCTGGATGATATTACAAAAAACCGCCACCAATTCCTCAAATAACGGCTCTTTTCCGCTAAGCCTCACGTGACATGTCAAGTGACTTGTCAGAAGAACCATTTGGTTCCATTGCCATTTATACCTTTAGAAATATAATTAATAGATTATTTTCACCAGTAAAAAGGTGGGTAAAGTTTATAAGCCGACAAATAATTTAAATCACTCTGCTGGAATTTTTTTCTTCACTTCGTCTTTGCGCATTTTTTTTTTTAGTCATCCTCCCTGGCATGAATATTTTTTGTCCCCACACTCCCCCCTCATCACATTTCTAATGGTCCCTCCCTTTCGAAAACTATTATTGCGAGATTTTACCTGAAGGCTGTTTTGACGTCGCTCAACGTGGCCTTTGTGCCAATATCTCGTTCACGTTTCAAGCAACCTAGAACATTCACCAATGTTTTGCGGGTTTGTATAAATTTTTGGGTTATTTTTGGGCATTATGTGAAAGAGATATTTTTTCTTAAAGGATAGATTAAATTGAGGAAAATATGAAATGTTGAAGATTTGATGGATTTGGAAAATTGAAATTTAAAGTAAAGAATTTATACACGGACACCAAACAGTCCCCTACCAGCCTGGGGCTCTTTTCGGCGGTCAACTGTCTGGTAGTGTTCCCAGCCCATTTTACAATTCCCTTTTAAAACTACTTCAAATTTCACTCCTAATCAGGTAGAATCCCCCCTAAGTTAATTTGATTTGATTGCAATCGTGCCAACAGTCAGGTTATGAAGCAATTTCATGTAAAGTTAGGTAAGAATTTGCAATTTTTGCACCATCATCTTTTCGTGCAGATAAACATTGCAATTCGGCATGTACTCGCGGGAAATGTTTTAGATCTCTCGCCTTCTGGTGAACATACTTCCGGGAAATTTCTCAGTTGTGGTTTTCACTTTTTCCCCATTCCCTTCGCCAAACAGATCAGTTTAAAAGCGTCCTTTTCACCAAGAAATAATATATCGCCTTGCACTAAAATACCTCAATAGGCCCAACTAGTTTATTAGTGATTATCACATAGATAGGACCCTACGCGCGCTCTGATTGGTCAAAAACCCATGTTTTATCCGAGTATAAAACATAGAAAAAGCGTGTTTTATTGTTTTGCGCGTGTAAAATCTATAGTTTAAAGCAAATGAAGAAGCCTAAGCCGTGTATTACACTGTGATAAAACACTCTGGTCATTTGAGAACACTCGAGAAATGTAAAAAACATTTCCCTCGTGTTCTCAAATGACCATCGTGTTTTGTCATGGTGTAATATACGGCTTAGGCTTCTTTATTTGTTAATTGAAATTCATGAAAAGAAACTCACTAAAGAAATGTCAAATGTGAGTAGTGAACAAATGGTGTTGACATTGACCGCAATTGTTTACACTACCGGCCTTAGCAATATCACAACCAAAATTAGAGCACGCTTATAACAACCAAGATACATGTAATGAAAAGACAAGGTGTTGAAAACGTATAATATAATCTAACAAGGCTGCCCATTTCTCTGGGAATACGAGATTATAAATCAACCCCTGCTTCAATTAAGAATGCGTGATGCGTGACGGAACGGCCGGTGACGCCGAATCAGTAGTGGTCAGTACCGCAGTAGAAGTCAAAGCAAGGATTGAGAGATTTCCCGTAAAATAAGTCTCGTGGACTTCTGCAAGCGTTAAAACTCAATATATCTAATCAGGTGATGTCAAAAAGTTCGCTGAGAAACTCAAAACCGCATTTTAGTCAACGGTGAGATTCGTCATTTCAACACAAATTGTTGAGATATTTCCGCTACTAAGTCGAATTTTTTGCGTATCCAAATTATGAGTGCCCACAACTTTTAATACAGAATACTTGTCTTGGTGAGACTTCGCACACAGTATCATGTTACTCGATTTACTCGGCATAAAATCAAGCGGTTTCTTAGGCATATTTGTTATTAAAATAGAAGCATCGGAAAGGCATGGTATCGGTAAAAAGGTCCATTTTAGATAACAGTCGCTATGAGCTCTCCTGATTTATTAGCAACTGTAATTATTAGCGAAAAGAGTCTCCCGGACGGTCAAATGTGAGTTAGCGAACGAATGTTGTTGACATTGACCCCAACGGTTTACACTACCGGCTTCGGCGATGACTCAACTAAAATTAATATTACAGCAATCTTATAAAAAGAAACACGAAAATAAAAGGAAAAAGTGTTGAAAAAGTATGAAATAATCATAAAAGGCTGTTCATTTCTATGGGGATAAGACATTTTAAATCAACGCATTCTTCAACCAAGAATGCGTGATGCGTGACGGAACTGTCGTGATGACGAACGGTAGTGTTCAGTCAAAAGAAACGTGAGGCTTGAGAGATTTCCTGATATTTTGTCGTAATATAAGTCTCATCGAGTTCTCCAAGCGTTAAAACTCGATAAATCTATCAGGTAATGTCAAAAGGTTCCCTGAGAAACTCAAAACCGCATTTTAGTCAACGGATGATATTCGTCATTTCCACACAAATTGTTGAAATTTCCGCTACTTTGTTGAATTTTTTGCGTATCCAAATTATGAGTGCCCACAACTTTTAATACAGATAATTGTAGCTTAGGCTTAGTACATTACGCTGATAACAGTCATCATTCATGAAGAGGTCCCACTTTTGAAAAAAATCTGTTTGTTTGGAGGCTATGTCAGCAAAGATGGCAGAGACGTCTTTAAGAGGATCACGTTAAGACGCCATAACTTTGCTTGCGTTTAAGATAAGCAGATAGTTTTTAGTTGTGTGGAAAGAAGAAAGAATTATGCAGTAATTCTGAAAGAATTAGGTTGTTTCATCGAATGTGCGAAGTTTGAGCAAGCATAGCATAACCCCCAATTTTGGGGGTTTCAATTTCCGGTTTGTGTGGTTTTCGGGGTGCCTACAAAAAAAATTCCTGAAAAAATTTTAAAAAGCGAATCTATCAAAATAAAGGCCATTTTCGTTCATTGCATATGTTGCTTGACTTGTGTAGAAAAAATGAAGGCAATCCATTTTCCACGAAAATTTGAATGGTCGGTTCTTACACGGACACGCTCTTAAAAAGAAAATTAGAAAACTATTGAGAGTGCAACTTCAAGAAGTTAATAATAAATGTCTAAAACTTTCTTCTTGATGCGTTAAACGACACAAGCAAATATCAAACTTACTCAAGAGATGTGATTGTAAGGTTTTACAGTAATTAAATGAGAAGAAATGTCTCCTATAATATGCCCGGGATAGGAAATGGATTGTACATTTAGAAAAAAATATCTTAAGCCCATAAATATAGACTATAAAACCAATTGAAAAACTGGCCGGACGGCTAAAAATGCTAAATTTAATGAGTGACAAACTCCAAGCGACCGCATACGATAAACGCTGCCAACGTAGGATCTACAAGAGATCTGATCAGCCAAAATAAAAATGTGTAAAGACAGTAGACTGTAAGGCTGATACTACGTGAAAAACGTTTCGAGACATCAACATGACAGGAACCGATAAAGCAGGATAGCAACAGCGGACAGCTGTTTCGCCTTTCTTGGGGCTTGTGCGTTGGCTCAAAAGTTGACTTTATCTTCGCTACACAGCGCTGACGAGCCCCAAGAAGGGCAAAACAGGTGTCTTGTTATTTTGGTGTCTCGAAACATTTTTCACGTAGTATCAGCCTTGCAGTCTACTGTTTTTATAAAGTAAATGCCCAATATTTCGGTTAGACAGGACTAACCTAGCCCCTGAGGAAGGTTAGTCTTGTCTAACCGACCTTTCAATTGGTTTGATAGTTTATTTTTCACTGCTGATGCTGATCTAAACCAAGATCCGGCTGCATAGGGTGGGGATTTGATTGATCGCTTTGGCCCGAGGGTAGGGCATTTGAATAATCTTGCTGTCCCGGGGATAGGGATATTTGAATTTCTTCGTGCCCGTGACCATAAATCATTTCCCAGGGTAAGAATTTCAGTTAAATTTGACCTCACATTTCTGCCCGGGGGTAGGGAATTTGACAACCATTTTTCAGAAAATGTCAAATTCCCGCCCTATGCCCCGCCTTCCCTTGACATTGAACGGTGCATAAGTCGACATGAAGTATACAGGTATGAGAGACTGATTTGCTTCCTTTTGAAGTGTGTATTCTCATATTTTTAAAGGACTCTCGACTAAGCAAGACGATGAAAAGATCCACACCTGCGTGTGCGACAGCAAATGTAAACATTGTCGACCCTGTCGAATTTTATGGCCGTTTGTGCTCGCTGTGTTACTGGAAATATTTTAAGAACAACTCAAAAGGACACTGGGAAGTTAAAATAATTTCTATAGCAGCAGAAGGAGCGTAAATGACGGTGAGTCGCTGTTTCCTATTTTAAACCGTTGACTTCCAAAGAGCAACCTCGTGATTTGCATAAAGCTGAACTCGCTTACATGCTGTAACTTTTTACTTTACTGACGGGGAACAGTTTAATTCCCAGAGCTATAACTTTTCTGGTGAAAAAACCAATAACCGAGGTTTCCTAAAATATAAATATTTTGACCAAATGATATATACCAGTGGCCATTTATCCTAGTCGAAGTTGGCCCTTATTTGTTCCTTACCAAGTGACACAAATGGCGGCTGTACAAATACCCTTCGTTAAAAAGCTGTAAACAAAACTTCAAAAAACTTACTACACGATTTAAAGTATAAGAATGAAATAACAATTGTGCCAAGTTTCGTTTTCATAGGATTTTTTTTACGCCCCTGATGTTTTCGTAAAGAAGCGTGAAATTTGAATATTTTAAGTTGCGAAAAACCGCCATTATATGCAAATTTCGAACTTTCTTAAATTTTGGCCGCAAAATAAATCGTTGGAACTTTAAACTATTTTTCCTTGAATAAGTTCACCCAAAGGTATGTTTTGGCGAAATAAAATAAAATTCGATTTTTTGCCGGTGTCTTCCGATTCTCGACATTCTCAGAAAGTCACTCTTACAACCCATTCTTAAACCGATTACTCGAAATACATCAACAGAACTTGTTAACAAGCTTGATACGTTAAAGTAGTAGCGTGTACAGGGAATAAAGCAATTAGTGAGCTGTGCTAAAAAGCGGAGAGTCTACAGATGCTTCTCCAGGGAATGTGATGCCTATCTTGATAAACTTTCTTATTATGTATCACATCTGCACGGTTTAAGCTACGAACATAAGAAAACGTCTATGGAAGATCGCACCCCCCAACTCAAAGTCTGTCTACCGGCTTAACGGTTACTTTCTTTGTTTCAGTGGAGAGCTTATAAATGTGGCAATTTGAACTGGTGGTTGTGTACAATAATCAATTTCGTTCCCAGGGTCTCTCATCTTACCAACCCCTGGAGCGGGGTTGTACAATAATTTGAAACTGAAATTTGCGTGACATCAGCAACAATGTTTTATCCACCTGTCACGCAACGTATTAGGTCGTACAAATAAACTCCATAAAACACACCCTCATTTAGAGCTGTTGGTCTAGTATCGCACTTGACTTACTTGACTTATTTCCTATGTCTCCTCTGGGAGAATAGGGCCGTTGACTTGTCTCCTCTAACCCGCTCGGTCTCTTGCAGCAGTAGCAGCTTCGCTCCAGGTGGCGAAACCCATCTTGTGCCTTTCTCCTTATACAGTTCTTCTCCATGTTACCTTCGGCCGCCCTCTGGTCCTCTTCCCTTCTGGTGCCCATGTCAAGGTAATGCGTGGATTCTGTTGGTTGTTCATACGAAACACATGCCCTATCCAGCGCCACCTCCGTCTCCTGATCCGTTCGCTGATGGTACAAGTTCTAGCTCGTCGCCTGACCTCCTCATTTGACACCTTCATCGGCCAGTATATCATTAGCAACCTCCGTAGACACTTGTGTAGAAATGTGTATAGTTTCGCTTCATCCCTCTTTGTCATTCTCCAGGTTTCACATCCATAAAGAAGCACTGCTATGACATTGGACTTAAAGATCCTGATCTTGGTGTCTTTGCGCAGTTCTCCACTCCTCCAGATCTTGGCTAGTTTGTTAAATGCCCCTGTGGCTTTCCCCAGGCGGTTCTTGATGTCATCCTCGGCCCCTCCATGCTTGGTTATTCTTGCTCCTAGATAGTCAAAGCTATCCACGTCCTCTACTTCCTGCCCATCTATTACAACTGCGTTGTTGTTGTTTACGTTTATCCTCATCACTTTGGTTTTCTTGTTGCTAATTTTCAAGCCCTTTCCCTTCCCATTTCTGTTCAGGCAGTCAATCTTCATCTGAATCTGCGCGAATGTACTTGAAATGAGAGCCAAGTCGTCTGCAAAATCTAAGTCTTCTAGTATGGTTGTCATCTTCCACCTAATACCTGTCCTTGCACCTTCAACTGACCTCCTCATCACCCAGTCAATCACCAAGAGGAACAGAAACCCTGACATGTTGCATCCCTGCTTAACACCCGACTTTACCTCAAACCAATCTGTTCTTCCATCACCATCCACCACAGCACATCTGCAGTTAGTGTACATGACTTGTACCATTCTCACGATCTTTGTCGGTATTCCATAGCACCTCATGATCCTCCAGAGATTGCACAGCTTCCAATAAATACCAAATAAACTAGAGAGAACTGTTTGAATGTATCCAATGTTATCTTGGTCAATCAATGCACAAACAGAAAGGCATTTAAGGCTAAGATAAGATAACAGGCCTGCATATAGTCTAGCAATTCTTCAGACTGTTGGTGTGGATGAACTGCTAAGCACAAAATAATTTGCTTTAAACGTTTGTGTGAAATTTACGAATGCGTTCACCAACGGAAAGAGAAAACTTACGCTAACTTTACTCTGTAGCGAAAATTTAAGACGCACATATTAATCTGTTCAGCGAGCTTTATGCCAGGTTTATATCTGGTTTACGCTGCGCAGCTTTAAGGGCAACTTTAAAGCAACTTTATGCTGCAGCTGTAACAAGCGTAAACTTGGTTGACAACCTTTACACAAACTTTACATTACGTTTACTCATGGAAGCGTAAATACAACCTTTATAAACCTTTAAGAAAATTTAATTCCTGGCGTAAACCTGGTCGACAACCTTTAAGCAAACTATACATCACATTTACGCAAGGCAGCGTAAATGTAACCTTTACACGCCTTTATGAAAATTTAATTCATAGCGTAAAGTTAGATAAGCTACTTTAAGAAGGTTTAAGCCAACTTTAATTTTTCGTAAATCTCTTTTTTCATGCTGTGCCTGTTTGCATTGCTTAGCGAGTATTAGAACAAGGCATGGAAACAATGAAATTAAAGACAGCTACTGGTTTATAATAATGTTGTAGAGTCCTAAATGGAGATAATAAGCGTGAATATCGAAAATGAAAGTTAGCGTGCATGTTTCCTCCTATAAGAGTTTACGTTTATTTCATAGATACTGAGATTTACACACCAGAAAAGCCCGCGTAAAACTGGTACGTTAAATCCACTAGCCAGTAGGAAACCCCGAACGATGAATTTTCTTTAGTGGAAAAATGTCGTTCGCCCAATCAGAAACGCGAACGACGAAAATTCACTAGTGCACAATCGCGGCCCGCGAACCTCACTCCGACTCTTGAATCCAACATGGCTAGTTCAAGGTTTGCTTCCTTGGAAGGCTCCATTGAGATGTTTATTGAAGAACAAAAACAAAAAAAAAAAAAAAAAAAAACAGAACGCAGTGAAGAAAACGAAACGAGACGTTGCTTTTTGACAGAGTTCTAAAAAGAGAAACACGAAGTGAAACAGCTGAAATTCCTCCCGCCGAGCTGAATGAACTTTTGAGTGAATTTCGCACAAAAGAAGGACAAGATTTATATGAACCGTCATCGCTTCGAGGTATGGTAGTGAGTTTTGAAAGGCATATTAAAAGAAAGTCCTATTCAGTCAGTATCATCAATGACCTGGTAAGTTTGTCCTTGAATTTTCATGAAAGCTACAGACTGTTTTTGACTAAATTCGGTAAAGGTTTGCATAGTCTTATTCAGCGTAAGAGCGTATGACGTTGCATGTTTTCATGATTTAGTGACATTCAGATTTACATTTATGACTTGTAAATCTAAGTCAAGTTTTTTTTCCCCGAAAAGTTGTCATTTACGTTTACATATATGGATTTGTTATTTTCATTAAACATTTATTTCACAAGACAAAGAGAACTTTATATTTTAGTCTATAATAGCGATTGAATGGGTCTCAGTTCTAAACATGCGCGCCCAAACTGATAAAATGGACCAGCAATTTTTCTTTTAAAAAATCTCAATATTTATAAAATAAACAAATTACACCATGGAAAATGTTTTGTACTATTTTATTCACTCGCCGAGGAGTATCAGAAAATTCACTCGTTCGTTGCGCTCACTCGTTCGTTTTCTGATACTCCTCAACTCGTGAATAAAAATCGTACGCGCGCATTTTCCATGGAGTAATCTCTATTTGCGTAACAGTAGAGACACCTCCCAAAATCCCAAGCTAGAATGTAAGAAGCGGGAAGTCATTTGGCCGTGTCACGCAACGCTTTTTCATATATACTATACTTTTAATATTATTTATTATTTAATATATTATACTTTTAGTATTATTTATTTCTATTTCTATTTTTTTTTATTTTTCACTTAATTTTGATTTCCTGTTTTGATATATTTTTAAAGTTACCCTCGACTCTCGACTTTGTACCCACGACTCTTGACCCTTGACAATTAGATACACTCCTGCTGTAATAGTTGCAACCTAAATGAGCCAGTAAACTTAACTAAAATTGCCACAGAGCTAGCAAACACAACAGCATAAAGATTCTAACTATAGGCTCCACTAAGAAAATAAAATCCTCCTTTGAGCAGATCGAAGGCCGTAATTTACTAAGAGGCCAGCGTTTGATATGTTACTTTATGCAAATGTCGCACAATAGAGAATCAACCAATTTGCTGAGAGAAATATACAGAGATTCACCTTTCATCTCCTACAGGAAAGGTAAATCTCTCAAAGACATCTTTGCTAAAGCTAAACTCCAAAGGTCACAGACTTGTCACATCATAATACGTAATTATGACGTCATGATGACGTAGTTCGTGACGAAATACACCTCATAGCACCACATATGCTAAGTCAAAAGAACTACAATTTCGATTTTATGCAGCTTTGTCTATTCTCCATTGCGAATACATTCATTGTTTTTGCGTTTAAAAGCCCTTAAAATTGACCATATATGGTCATGTGGCGGGAATTTGAATTTCTTTAATAGCCTGTAACTCTGCGTAATTTTATCCGATTGAGAAAGGATTTTCGCCAGAAATCATACAATTCTATTCAGAAAACTATTATCAAGTTTTTACGATTTCTTTCCTGAATTTTCTTTCTGATGCCAAATTTGGACATCATATATGACGTCACAATAGTAGCCACATGAGATGAAATAAACACCAATAAATAGGTAATTTTTCAACCTACTTACCTGCCAAGTTTCGTTACATTCGATGGATTTTACTTCTGTCAATAGTCTAGAACTCTTAGTTTTGGAAGGAACGGGAGGAAAAGCCCTAGTTCCAATTTCAGCTAAGAAACTGTGAATACTGATTATTATTATTACCATCATTATTATCATTATTATCATTATTATCATTATCATCATTATTATCATTATTATCATTATCGTATCTATAACAAAATTCTCGATCGCGATTGTTCTCCGCGCGCCTATTTGTCACGTAATCGGCGCGCGATCACGTAGGTCAGTATTGCTTTTTTTTTTCATGCAGTATTTTAGTATTTATTACTATTGATGTTTATAGTACCTTCGAAAAATTATGTATCGAAACCTCGCTGGCTGGCTCAAAACGTACGCCACCGCTCTCTGGCAAGCTCCAGAGTCCCTTATGCGCTGGCTGGCAATATGTGTCGTTTCGCATTTTAAATTTAAATTTCTTCCCAGGAGAGTTAAATATTAACAAAGATTGACATAGAAACATTCTATTAGCGGTTACAACATTGCATGAATAATTTAGTTAAAAATGGTCGTTGGGTACTCCTGTCAAGCTGTTCCCAATGATCGACTTGTTCCTCCACTCGACGCTGTATATGATGATCTATAGGATCGCTCTTCAGCCGCTCCATCTTCTGTCGGTAGACGTATAGCTCAAGTGCCTCCAAGCAAGAAGATACTTGCTTCCATTTCTCTTCAAATTCATCGTTGGGAACGCCGGTAGAGGCACGGTGTTGTAACTCATTACGGAAGCATTTAATTCTGGCAATGTTGGCCTCTACGCTGTCATCATCTTCCGCGGGCATTTTGTTCCATCCAGTTAAAGGCGCCGTCAAATGGCAAATTTCACGAATCAACAAATGCAAAAGAGAGATATCAAATGTGTCCGAGTCTGGTGGGTCACCTGATGGAGGAAATAGCTTTTTCCACTGGCTATCAAATAGTGCACGGCCCAGCTTCAGACTTTGAAGTTTTGGACGGTTTTTGCTTAAAACGGTCTGTAATTTATCGCGTGGATAGATAGAATGTAAAAACTCTTTTAGAACATGCGTTCCTCCATCAACCAGAAGTCGTGTCAGCCTTGTGCCACTTGTCTTTTCTTCGGAAGCATCATACACCGCCATGTTTCGTTGCTTGCTAAATTCTTTGAAATGAACTGCTAGCAAAGCACCTTTGCTTAGAAATGTCGTTTCAAAAACGATCATATGCAAGCTTATACATTGCTGCAGCCTGGCCACTAATTCAATCACGAGATATATCAGATCCTTTGAACGAAGATTGTACCATCATTCATGGGTATATTCGTATAAAGGGCAAACCAGGTCGTCCAAAAATGTTTTAAAAAAACCACTTGATGATGAAGAACTTTCAGTTTCCGAGAAAGACAAACTAGCATATGCTGTTTAAGCAGAGTGAAATTATCACATGCCTGTCTTAATTCAGACAGAGGTCGTCGCGGCGCACAGCTTCTAAAAATAGATTACATCAGAAGGTTTTGTATTTATGCCCGTTGTTTTCTAGACCAGAAAATCAGGCAAAAAAATAAAGACTGGTGGTCTAGGTCTGATGAGCTTAAATAATGGTAGAAACCACACACTGCTGCAGTGAGTAATGGTAAACAGTTCAAGATGTCCAGAAAAATGTCACAAATTGCACAAGGATCTCACAAAGCCGCAGTGACGGGCGGATCGACAAAAACTAGCCGATCAGAATACTTCATAGTAAACCGTATTATGAAGAAACTTATTTTCTGTTTATCCTGGTCTTGGAGAGAAGACTTAGCAGTTGACTTATTGCCAGAAATTCCAAAACCGCTCAAATGAATAAGATAGAACAGGAAAACATTAATTAATAATATTATTCCTGAGACAACTCCAAATTCAGAAGAGGATTAGGTGCTCTGTCCAACTTGGAGAGCCTAGATTTTAATAGGGCCATTTATCCGATCACCTTAACAAACCTGTAACTGTGAGAAGACCTCAACCACATATGTTTCATAGCTATGTTCTGTATGTTTGGCACGATACGTGTAACATAAATAGCACAGGCTAAAACCGTTTTTAAGAAAGAGCGGGCCAGTTTCATCACGGTAAGGTAGTGAATTGGATCGGGTCTACGGTATTCTTTATCGGTGTTTTTTTTTTTTCTTCCGCTGGCGCTCTGAATTTCTTGAGAGTGATACACCTGAATGTCGGGTACAATGATAATATTTTTTTCTGCTATGGAGGCAAGGAGTGAGTTCGTAAACAGCCTTCATACGTAAGAACCTCAACTCATCACATTTTACTGCTTTCCTTCAAACTCTGTATCATGATTTCAAGGTACATGTCATGTCATGCGTTTTTCCATGGCTGCGCCGTTTGGATGTAGAAGGTGTTGTTGAATTCAAACCTGTTAATAGTAAGAATAATCCTGAGGAGGTCGCAGAGAGTCTCAATGCTTAAGGTGAAGATAGACTGGTCGCGGGTATTGATATAATGTCGACAAGCATCAAAACCCTCCTTGTGTGGAATGTTGGTATAAAGTGTTGAAGGGTCTAGTGTGACAAGGATAACGTCTATGGGTAAGTGTTGTCAAAGTTGGTCAAGTTTGTTGAGGACATTTGTAGTGTCTTTGATAAAGGATACTGTTTGTGGACCACAGGGTCATGGATACTTGACAGTCGCTTGACGAACTTGTGATGGCCCGATTTCGGACGTGATGATGATCATAAGTGCTTGACCGTCACGAATTTAACCAACGTCCCTATAGCGACCCGCACAAATGGCGTCACGAGAATTTAACCCCTGGTGTGAGTCAGACAAACAAACCATTCCGAATTCCAAAGGCTACTTCTTTAATTGAAAGCGGCGTTTGAAACAACGGTGCTCATTTCGCAATTCGATGGTCTCTCTAGCTCAAAATGTTGGAGAAAACCCATGACATGTACCTTGAAATCATGATACAGAGTTTGAAGGAAAGCAGTAAAATGTGATGAGTTGAGGTTCTTACGTATGAAGGCTGTTTACGAACTCACTCCTTGCCTCCATAGCAGAAAAAAATATTATCATTGTACCCGACATTCAGGTGTATCACTCTCAGAAATTCAGAGCGCCAGCGGAAGAAAAAAAAAAACACCGATAAAGAATACCGTAGACCCGATCCAATTCACTACCTTACCGTGATGAAACTGGCCCGCTCTTTCTTAAAACGGTTTTAGCCTGTGCTATTTATGTTACACGTATCGTGCCAAACATACAGAACATAGCTATGAAACATATGTGGTTGAGGTCTTCTCACAGTTACAGGTTTGTTAAGTGATCGGATAAATGGCCCTATTAAAATCTAGGCTCTCCAAGTGGACAGAGCACCTAATCCTCTTCTGAATTTGGAGTTGTCTCAGGAATAATATTATTAATTAATGTTTTCCTGTTCTATCTTATTCATTTGAGCGGTTTTGGAATTTCTGGCAATAAGTCAACTGCTAAGTCTTCTCTCCAAGACCAGGATAAACAGAAAATAAGTTTCTTCATAATACGGTTTACTATGAAGTATTCTGATCGGCTAGTTTTTGTCGATCCGCCCGTCACTGCGGCTTTGTGAGATCCTTGTGCAATTTGTGACATTTTTCTGGACATCTTGAACTGTTTACCATTACTCACTGCAGCAGTGTGTGGTTTCTACCATTATTTAAGCTCATCAGACCTAGACCACCAGTCTTTATTTTTTTGCCTGATTTTCTGGTCTAGAAAACAACGGGCATAAATACAAACCTTCTGATGTAATCTATTTTTAGAAGCTGTGCCGCCGCGACGACCTCTGTCTGAATTAAGACAGGCATGTGATAATTTCACTCTGCTTAAACAGCATATGCTAGTTTGTCTTTCTCGGAAACTGAAAGTTCTTCATCATCAAGTGGTTTTTTTTAAACATTTTTGGACGACCTGGTTTGCCCTTTATACGAATATACCCATGAATGATGGTACAATCTTCGTTCAAAGGATCTGATATATCTCGTGATTGAATTAGTGGCCAGGCTGCAGCAATGTATAAGCTTGCATATGATCGTTTTTGAAACGACATTTCTAAGCAAAGGTGCTTTGCTAGCAGTTCATTTCAAAGAATTTAGCAAGCAACGAACATGGCGGTGTATGATGCTTCCGAAGAAAAGACAAGTGGCACAAGGCTGACACGACTTCTGGTTGATGGAGGAACGCATGTTCTAAAAGAGTTTTTACATTCTATCTATCCACGCGATAAATTACAGACCGTTTTAAGCCAAAACCGTCCAAAACTTCAAAGTCTGAAGCTGGGCCGTGCACTATTTGATAGCCAGTGGAAAAAGCTATTTCCCTTCCATCAGGTGACCCACCAGACTCGGACACATTTGATATCTCTCTTTTGCATTTGTTGATTCGTGAAAGTTTGCCATTTGACGGGCGCCTTTAACTGGATGGAACAAAATGCCCGCGGAAGATGATGACAGCGTAGAGGCCAACATTGCCAGAATTAAATGCTTCCGTAATGAGTTACAACACCGTGCCTCTACCGGCGTTCCCAACGATGAATTTGAAGAGAAATGGAAAGCAAGTATCTTCTTGCTTGGGGCACTTGAGCTATACGTCTACCGACAGAAGATGGAGCGGCTGAAGAGCGATCCTATAGATCATCATATACAGCGTCGAGTGGAGGAACAAGTCGATCATTGCCCGAGAACAGCATGACAGGCAAG
>JAHPZR010021275.1:0-20000 GCA_019787425.1 Platygyra sinensis | reverse complement strand
GAAAGGTAAATGTTCCATGAAACTTGTGAGTTTACTGAAACTAGAGCCGTCACGCAACGTGTCATCAAAGGTTGTCATATCGTAGTTCACCCCGGAGTTCACCTCAAATTTCAGTAGATGGGACGTCGCTTGCTAACCATAGAGCAAAGAAATCAAATAAACCACAACAACACTGGACCTTGCCAGTGTGTTGCATCTGTCGCAAAACTTCAGCTGTTCGCATAGAGATAACGATTTCAGCAACAAACAACTATTATCACAGGCGCCGCAGAACGCACTCCTAATCTCCTAATCTGTTTGTTCATTGATTGACCAAGATAACATTGGATACACTCAAACAGTTCTCACTAGTTTATTTGGTATTTATTGGAAGCTGTGCAATACTAGACCACCAGCTCTAAAGCAGAGTGTGTTTTATGGAGTTTACACTCTTATTCTTCGACCATTTCAACTTGAGTAAAAATAACGAACAAACTGCGGTTATAAACATAACGAGACAACGCATGTTGTAAAAACTTTCATTTATGAACTTGACGTTTCGTATGCTCCAACAAACATCTTCAGAAGTAACGGTTACCTAAACTATAATTAAATTTAAGACTACTACCAAATAAGGAAAGTAATGACAATGAAAAAGTAAATGAAAATAAACAGACCTAGTTAAGAGGGTCTCAGTGGGGTTAACCGTCAACCGTCAAATGGCCAAAAAATTAACCGTCAACCGTCAAAAACGGAATATTTTTACCGTCAACCGTCAAATGAGCGAACCAAAATTAGCCGTCAAATTTCTCAGCAACCTCGTTCCCAGGGCCTTTTCCCTGAATTTTGGGCGAGCCCCACTCCTAAGCCAGGGAAAAGGCCCTGGGAACGAGGTTGATTTCTCAGATATCCTTAAAGTGCACCTAACCCCAAAAATGTTTTTTCGCTAAAACAATAAAGCTTATTTTGTGGAGTAATTAGCCGCAAAAATTTTTCGATTTGGTTAAATCCTCGAATTTCTGTGCCCCCTTGAAACCGAGTTTCGTATGGTTCACGACCGAACATAAGGAGTCTGGGGAGAGTAAAGCCGTGACGTCACTTCGAGAACGAAAGCTTCGGCTGTCCCAGTCGGGCCTTTTACTCTGTGTGAGCGTGGAAGCCTTTTTGCCGCACAAGTTTTTCGCTGGGGGCTCCACAGTCGACAGATTTCTGTTTTTATCAACAATATCTTCTCCTTCGTCGGATTCTGAAATGAGCTTTGACTCAGAAGACTCCGAAATTTATTATATCGCTGAAGGGAATGATGACTCGCACTTGTAAACAAAGCAAAGTGAATAGTTAAACGATGACGGCCGAGCTGATTTATATGCTGACAACTCTCTGGCCAACGAAGAATGGATAGACAAAATGAGGTGGATACTGACAAAGAACTCGAACGAGCTCTGATGGACAGACCCGAAGGCAATGATATGTAGAAGTCAAAGAGACTGTAGCGTGTGGTGCGTATATTTACTAAATTCGCGCATTCTTCGATCTCGCATTAACATACTTTCGTATAAATAAAAGTCAAGTCCGTTAAATTTCTCAAATTATTTTAACTTCACTCGTTCAACGTAGACCAAAATGATTATCCCATGACACAATGTTTGTGTTCTTTTCCTGCGAGTGTGGAAATTGTAGCGTCGCTTCCCTTCAAAACATCAGCGAATGTTATTGTTTTTATTATTATATTAGAGTGAGTTAGAAGGTTGTCAAGACTCAAAGAAGAGTGATCTTGTTCTTGAAGATATTGGTGCTGATGTTACCTTAAAGTGTGTTACTGAATATCCAGGAATTAAACCTGTATGGCTTCAGAAATGGAGTTTTAAGATTAGTAGTGGGCAAATACAAAACTATCTGTCGGCTGTGCCGACTGACTGCTGTTGTTTCTCAGATCAGATGCAACAACGGCTTCATGAATCGATGGACGGTTATTCCAAATTCGTCTCGCTTAAGTCACTGAGTCAGCAAAATCCCTTCCTCTCTCTGAAAATCCAGGCATCGAGCGAGATCATCTGGTTTGAAATGAACTCTATGGAACAGATCACCGAACTCTTAGACGGCTATCACTTTGCACGAATCGAGCCATCACTTTGTACGTTTCTTCTCTTCAGGACATCTCTCCATAAAAACGTATGGCATAAAGCGGAGTACCTCCTGTAAGTTTGTTGTGTTGCTACATCACACTACAGCGCACCTGGCTAGCATTTTTTTCGAACAACTTTTCCAGCCTTTCCCACAGAAACAAGTAAATATGCGAATCTCAGAATCATCGTGTTCTCGATTTGACGTCACATCCGGCCCTCGACCCATTCTCCGTTAAACTCGGTCGTGGACCAAAATGGCGGCAATTTCACGTACTTTGACGAGCCATAGAAAATCAAAGATTTAACCAAATCGAAAAATTTTTGCGGCTAGTTACTCCACAAAATAAGCTTTATTGTTTTTAGCGAAAAAAAGTTTTTGGGTTAGGTGCACTTTAAAACGATCGGGGACCGTCAAGTTATGCTGTTAATAAATGATCGTTTTAGTATATCACAGATAATAAATATGGTGCTTGTTGAGTTCCTTTTTTTTGAGTAAAACCCGTAGCGGACAGACCCACCCAAAACATCGTTCCAAGGGGAGTCTGCGCCACCTTCCCTGCGCATACCGTGGGAGAACTATGCCGTGTGGTTCCCAGCCACCAGCTCCCAAATGGGTTGTTTGGAAGCTGGCGCTTAAAAAGGGGCGCTTGCACCGTCTCGGGGTAGAAAAAAAGGGACAGATTACATAGGGCTTTGGTCCGTTGATGCCCGACGGCTACGCGCCATCTGATGAGGCCTAAAGAGCCGAAACAGACTGTTGCCGTGGCTGCCATGACATGGTTTGATATGGCTTTGCAATGTGTAAGGTACTTGCGGACGGGGTGATGTTTCAAGTGGTTCCCTTGCTCTTTATTGGTGTTCTCACATTTACTGCCCCCGCTCTAGCGGCGTTAAGATGAAGAGGACCTGGGAACAAGGTTGCTCGACTCCCGACCACGGTTAACAACTTCCGGTGTCGTAAAACGTCGTATCACAGGTCACGTTCGCATGACCTCGCTAGCGCTGTTCGTTTGCTGTTACACGCATGACGTCAAGTATAGACCCATTTTACAGTCGTGTGCTCAGTGACTGAGCCATTGAATGGCAAGCGAGCTGCAGGGACCTTCTTTGATACAGACGTCTTTTCTTTATTATATAAATCAGGTTGTTATAGTGCTAACTCGATTCTTTACATACACAAAAAACCGAGGGAGTCTGTATCAAAGCAAGGTCAACTCCAGCCTGCACTGCCGTTCAAAAACCAGTCACGAGCAAACCTCGTTCCCAGGGCCTCTTTCCCTGGCTCGGTTGGTCATCGAGGGAGGCGTATACAAAATCAGCCTTTGCTGGAAAACATTTAACAAACCTCCAATATCCTCCTACGAAAAAGGGTGTTAATCCCTCAAAAGACACGCTCTTTAGGGTCAAAATATGTTTTCAGTGAGTGGGTACTCGGACGCGACATTTGAAAGCCACCATGAGAGTCCGTGCAGGTCTGCCATCATTACCTTTTCATCGCGTTAATACGTCCAGCGGGAACGGAGGTGATGTAATTACGCTAATAATACTTATGGTTGTCATAGTTGAAGACCAATAGCCTCATTTTTAGCGCACAAATTATAGGATTAGTTCCAGTATTCCAATATGAGCAAAATTATGTAGCGTATTATTAAACCTTACAGCCAACTTTGTGCTTTAATATTCGTGTGATAAAACGTCATTCCCAAAAATTTAACCGTCAACCGGTCAAATGACCTAAAATTTAGAGCCGCTCAGCCGTCCAAACGGACGTATTTTTAAACCGGTCAACCGTCAAAGGACCCCACCCCCCCCCCCCCCCCCCCCCATTGAGACCCCTCAGTAAGTCCGCTGAAAAAAATATAAACGCTAGTAGAGAAGAAGTTTTTTCTACTGCAAATTTTCATTAAGCGCTGTTTTAAATCGCAGAAGCCTTGTGATTCGCGAATTTAAAAACCAGCGTGTGTCTACGCGCAAAAAAACATTCATTGTTACCCTTACTTTTTGTCTTCCCGCCCCGCCTCGATGCACAACTACAATCGTCCGATCTCCTCTGTCCGACCTCGTAGCTCAGTTCGGCAGGGAGTAAGCCGGAGGGTCGTGGTTCGATTCACACCAAGGTCCAAAAGATTGTTCTTACCTCGTGTGGTTCCCTGAATTTCCTTTACTAGTGCTAAACGCCAGGTGGCGTTATTCAGGTCTAAAATAGCACTTTATTTACCTTCAGAGTCAACCAGGCTGCTGGCCCGCTGTCATGTATTCGTGAAGTTGATTTTGTTGCGTTTAACAACATGGCCGAGATCCCGGCAAACTGACAACAGCCCGGCTCGTGTAATCAGGCCCTAAGAGTCATGACCATTCCGAACGGCGAACTTCTACCTCAGTTTCCCTCAGCCTACTTCGGGTTAAGACTCGGAAACCGTTCTAACTAAGTCTATGCAACTTCGGAATCTTCGGAAAGTCTGGCAAAAAACATCCGAATCTTCATAAAACAACTTCTGTTAAACTTCGGAAAATCTTTGGAAGTTTCCGCCGGGAAAATATGGAAATCTTCTGAAGATTTCTCGCCCGCCTCCGGAAATTTTAGGAAGAATCCCTGTCAGTATCTGGAAAGGAGATCAATAGGCTGTCTTGTACGGAGTGACAATTTGCGGAAAAAAAATTTCTTATCCAGTCACAATTCAGGCAATTTTCGTTGAGTCGTCAGAGGACAATCTTTTTGTAGACCCCCGGTGCATTATTATAAATTGCTATTCATAACTTGTTTGTATGGGATTAATTTGCAAGACCATAATGAAAGCGTGCGAAGACACAAGACTTCTGAATGCTGGGATAAAAGAAGATTTCAGTCCAGGAGTTCCACAATCCCATTGGAAGTTACAGCTACAAAAGGTATTGTACTTACAACTATAGGTTTTTAAATTTTAAGGTTAGACAAAAAGACAAAATGACATGCTTGTAACAAAATTTGCTACCATAACTTACTGCACAATTGGATATTTAGGCGTGGTGACGTTTTATATTTTTCATCTAGCGAGACCACAGCGAACGTCATAGACCTGACGATATCACCAGACAAGACAAAGGCCGAAGCGATCGACCTGACATCATTCCCCATCAGAAAGATAAAGGGTTAGGAAACTGTTGGGCAATGCGGTCGTAAAAGGTTCTTACAGTGTAAACGAACTCGACCGGGGCCACCCACGTTTTTTCAGCCACTCACAAGACGAGTTTAGAACAAAAGAATCGGAGTTCGTTCATTTCGGACTGACTGGGGAAGTGATGCGGAAGCAATGTAAAAGTGGATGCGACACTTCTATTTACGACGAAATGTTGTTCATTTTTTCATCACCGGAAGGGAAATAAATATTTTCCGAATGGCGTCCCAAAAATTTGAGAAACAGGCCCAAAACAATAATATATTTACAAAGCAAATGTGGCGCCTCGTAATGCTAAAAACGAATTCAACGCAAAATATGTTTACCGAATGGCCAGCTGGAAGGGGAAGGTTCAGAAAGTATTTAAATAGATAATTACTTCGGCGAAAGCAGCATTATTCAGTACTTGCACAATACCATAATGCCACCTCTTTTACCCCCCAAATATTTTGGACTCATTGTTTGCAATTTTCTCCTGGGGTGTTTTTGGGGTGGACGTGAACATTGTTTCCCAAGAGTATGTCTAAAACCAATGCCTATGCCAAATTTTTGGGTGGATAAAGAGGTGTATTATGGGATTTGGCTAGAGGAAATGGGGTATTAATGCAGGCAAGCTGAGCCGCAGGCCGAAGGCTTGCAGCATTATACCAAAATGCTGCTCGCCGAAAGTAATTATCTGTTATAACTAGTAATAGTTATCACTAAAGCTGCCCCCGCTTTCTTTTATTTCTGCTCATTGAAACAATAATATTGAACGTTATTGTTCTAGTCAGATAACTAAAAAAAAAACCAATTGTCTTGATATGAAACTCTTTTTATATAAGAATATATTTTGACGTGACATCTTGGCCTCGCTACGAAAAGTGGTGTCCAGAGCACTATGCACAATGTGCTGAACGCGATCCAGATCCAGAAACCAAACACTTGTACTTGATAGCCTAATAAAATCTAAATAAAACGAAAATGCCATAAGCTATAAATGTAAGAATAATACAAGAATATTTTCAGCCTAAAATCGGCAGAAAAATAAGAATATTCAGTCTGGGCCGGAAAAATAACATCCTTAGAAAAGAAAAGAGTGTACGAGCAAACGTATCTCGAAAGCACAACAGAGGTGAAATGTAAACAAAAGTATCGCGTTACAGTCGCCATATATGCAAATTAGAGTCAAGCTTTTTGTCCTCAATGAAAACGCCGACCAAAAAAACATTTACATTTGGAATCCCTGGGCCGTTTAAGATTACTCTGTTGAACATAAAGCCATCCAAATATAAAGGAGATGCCAAAGGAATTATTTCAACTTTATTCCTCCAGAGCTAACATTCGATGAGAAGCGCTAAAACATATCTTGCAATTATCACGAGAACCCCCCCCCCAAACTGGCAAAAAGACAGAGGTCGTCAAACCTCTGCAAATTACAAGCGGGATAACAGCGGAAGCCACACAGAAATATGACCTCTAAAACAGGCTTTACTCTTGACGGAAAATGTACTCCCTGAAAACAACAAGGATTAGTGCTTAGCCGAAATATATCAAAGATCCTCCGAATCGTTACCATACAAAAGGGGGCAAAAACTTTCCTAAGCGGCGACTTACACGTTGAATGGGAGTCGCGCAGGCCTGTCAACCTTATTGTTATCCTTGGGTAATTCTGACGATCGGAAGGTACTGTACTGATTTAGCTTATTTAGTCGCAATGAACCACAATGTGCCTCGAATTTCGATCTAGTATACTTCAGGACTCTCTGAGCTGTTTTTCCCCCAAAATCCATCTTCAGGATCTCTGAAAGCGTTTTCAATTTGTTTTAGATCATAATCTCGGCCATTTTCGAAGCGAACTATTTGATCGCGCTGAAATAGTAATGGAGGCCGGCAAATACAAACGCTTTTCCAGGGACGCTTGAACTCGAGATCTAAACCAAGGACAAAGCTCGTGGCAAAGACGCCCGATCCCGCAAGTCCCTCGCGCCCGTGTCCCTTTGCTGGCCTCCCATGAGCGTTTGCGGGAAAAACGTCGATACCTTGCGGGCGTGCAAGCGATCAAATCGAGATTTTTTGCGGCTATATACCGGAAATACCTACATTCTCTCTTCTTCTCTCTCTATTACGCGGGGAGTCCTAAGGTGCCTCCTCGGGTTTTTGGCCCTCTGGGGCCAAAAACCCTGCGGGGGCAATTACTGAATTCGTCATCCAAAACCCATTGTTTCTGTCGGACAAATGGGGCGGCCCTTTGGCAGTTTTAACGATCACATGGTTACAAAAACCGCCCAGGCTGGAGAGTCAAACCGCCCACTGCGGACCTCCAAAACACCCAGCAACTTATAAGTAAAGATTGCTTTGTTTTGAGAGGTCCCACACGTGTGGGCAGGTTGCTCTCCAAGCCTGAGCGAGTTTTTTTTTTTTGTACCATGTGATCGTTAAAAAACTGCAAAGGGGCCCATTGATATCACCTTTGAATTTGCCCCCGCCGCCCTTTATTATTATGTTGGAAAAAAACAAATGAATCAAAAACAAATTCGTGGGGGGGGGGGACGTTCAGTGATGTTTTTATTCAAAGATAAAAAAACGGTACAAAGCTATTGTTTCATTAGTATAACATGCATGTACGTGTTGCAAAAAAAATGGAAACCAGAAAAAAAAAAACGAGTTTATTCTTACTGTTTGTTTTTTGTAAGGTTAGATGGTCAATTTGCATATGCTCGAACAAACACAGTGTTTGAAAGTCAACTGATGGTCGTCTGGGAATAACGATGGTCCCCCTGGTGTGAAAAAAAAAAAGGGCTGCCTTGGAAAGGAGGGGAAAGGAATTTCAGTATAACCCCATAACATTCTTATTATGGCATGCCAGGAATCATTAATTATTGTAATTGCCGGCGCTTATGTTTTAGAAGGGACAATAGAAGGAGTCACCCTAAAGGTATTGGATACTTATTTACAATTGATTGAAAAAATTTATTACTAACTTAACCGGTATGGGAATAAAAAGGGGGAGGAATTTGATTGCCCCCGGGTCGCTGTCGCGGGGGGCTATCCCGCACGTGCGCGGTGTTTTCGCCACGGGATCTTTCTCTTCTTCCTCTTAGGGGGCTCCCGGGTTCTCCTGCTCTTTTTTCTTTCCTCTTTATATCACCCAGGCCTCCTTTGCCGGCATGTTTTTCGTTTATTCATCAGGACCCACAAATTGCGATGCATGGTTTGCGTAGCAGCGCAGCAAACAAGCGTTGTTAAACCAATTTTGAATAAGGAGAAAATGAGTCAGGCAAATTTTGGGAAAGCAAAACGGTAAAGTAAAATATAAATTATTTTAGGCAGAAAGGAGAGAATGCACAACAGAAACACGAAGGGGGGGGGGGGGGCGCCCCGAGGAGAGGGCGGGGGGGGGGGGGGGGTGGGCTAGAGGTAAGTGGTTCGAAGGGGGAAACCCCCCAGAAAGGGAAGAGAAAAAGAGAGAAAGAGAAAAAAAAGCGCAAAGAGCCTGGGGGGGGATATAAAGAAGCAAGAGAGGACGGAGAAAACGGAGGCTAGGGAGGAAGGAAGAGGAATCGGCGGAAAAGACAACCGGCGCCGCGGGATAAGCCACCGGGGCGAAACAGGCGCGCAAAACTTCAAAATCCTCCTTTTATTTCATGACGGTAAGTCAGTAATTATCAATGGTATAAGGTTATTCAATAAACCTCCTTAGTGGGTGACCTTCTCAATTGTTCTGTCAAAAAAAAAAACAAAAGGAGCCGCATTACATTAATTAAATGAATTCTGCCTGGCACAAAAAATAAATTGTGTATGGGGTTTTATACGGAAATCTTCCCATCCTTTTCCAGCAGCTTTCCGCCATTTCGTTTTCTCCCCCCCCCCCCCCCCCCGAACGACAATCAGTTGGGGGGACCCTTTTTTTCAAACAAGCTGTATGTTAGTCTCGAGGCCAATATGCAAAATGGAATCTACCTTGACAAATACAAACGAGTAAATAACTCGTTTCTGGTTGCATTTTTCACACGTAATGTCATGTTTATACTAATGAAACAATAGCTTATGTAACCTGTTATCTTTTAAAAAAAACATTCACTGAACGTCCCACGAAAGTGGTTTTGATTCATTGTTTTCCACAATAAAATTAAAAGGCGGCGGACATTGCGTTGGATATAACAAAAAAAGATTGGGCACTTTGGTTTCCAGGGGTTTTTATTACGATCACATGTTTACAAAACACGGTATGGCTGGAGGGAGCAAACCGCCACTGGACCTCCAAAACCCTCATATTTAGTTAAGTTTTGCTTTGTTTTGGAGAGTCCCAGTGGGCCAGTTTGGCCTCAAAGCCATGGCGGTTTTGTACCATGGATCGTAAACTACAAAGAGGCCATTGGCAGGGGAAACAGAAAAACAATGGGGGTTGGGATGACCCCCCCCCCCCCCCCCCCCCCGGATCCAGGTAATTGCCCCCGCAGGGTTTTGGCCCCAGAGCGGCCAAAAAAAAAACCCGGAGGAGGCACCTTAGGACTCCCCGCGTAATAAGGCAGGGGAGAGAAAGAAGAAGAGAGGAATGTAAAGTATTGCCGAGTCATATAAGGGCCCCGCAAAAAAATCTCGATTTGAATCGCTTGCCACGGGCCCCCCGGCCAAAGGTATCGTACGTTTTCCCCGCCAAAAAAAACGCATCATGGACGAGGCCAGCGAAAGGGGACACGTGGCGGCGAGGGACTTGCGGGATCGGCGTCTTTGCCACGAGCTTTGTCCTTGGTTTAGATCTCGAGTTCAAGCGTCCCTGAAAAGCGTTTGTATTTGCCGGCCTCCATTACTATTTCAGCGCGATCAAATAAGTTCGCTTCGAAATGGCCGAGATTATGACTAAACAATTGAAACGCTTTCAGAGATCCTGAAGATGGATTTTGGGGGAAAAACAGCTCAGAGAGTCCTGAAGTATACTAGATCGAAATTCGAGGCCAGTGTGGTTCATTTGCGACTAAACAGCTAAATCAGTACAGTACCTTCCGATCGTCAGAATTACCCAAGGATAACAATAAGGTGACAGGCCTGCGCGACTCCCATTCACGTGGAGTAGCCGCCTAGGAAGTTTTGCCCCTTTTGTCTGGTACGATCGGAGGATCTTTGAATATTTCGCTAAGCACTAATCCTGTGTTTTCAGGGAGACATTTCGTCAGAGTAAAGCCGTTAGAGGTCATATTTCTGTGTGGCTTCCGCTGTTATCCGCTTGTAATTTGCAGAGTTTGACACCTCTGTTTTTTTGCCAGTTTTTTTCTAATGATATTGCAAGATATGTTTTAGGTTCTCTCAAATGTTAGCTCTGGAGGAATAAAGTTTGAAATATTCCTTTGGCATCTCGTTTCTTTGGATGGCTTATTTTCACAGAGTAATCTTACGGCAGGGATCCAAATGTAAATATTTTGCGGCGTTTTCATTGAGGACAAAAAGCTTGACTCTAATTTGCATATATGGCGACTGTAACGCAATACTTTTGTTTACATTTCACTTCTGTTGTGCTTTCGAGACACGTTTGCTCGTACACTCTTTTCTTTTCTAAGGACGTTATTTTTCCGGCCCAGACTGAATATTCTTATTTTTCTGCCGATTTTAGGCTGAAAATATTCTTGTATTATTCTTACATT
The DNA here is from genome assembly GCA_019787425.1 of Platygyra sinensis. Taxonomy (NCBI): domain Eukaryota; kingdom Metazoa; phylum Cnidaria; class Anthozoa; order Scleractinia; family Merulinidae; genus Platygyra; species Platygyra sinensis. The sequence continues at coordinate 9,119 of JAHPZR010021275.1, read as the reverse complement.
ATAGCTTATGGCATTTTCGTTTTATTTAGAATTTATTAGGCTATCAAGTACAAGTGTTTGGTTTCTGGATCTGGATCGCGTTCAGCACATTGTGCATGTGCTCTGGACACCACTTTTCGTAGCGAGGCCAAGATGTCACGTCAAAATATATTCTTATATAAAAAAAGAGTTCATATCAAGACAATTGCTTTTTTTTTAACTATCTGACTAGAACAATAACGTTCAATATTATTGTTTCAATGAGCAAAAATATAAGAAAGCGGGGGCAGCTTTAGTGATAACTATTACTCGTATATGATATAGTTCTATATGCTCGACGCTTTCTACCTGTCAAGTTTTTTCCCGAGTATTGAGTATGTTTCGAGCTACCGCAAAATGTAACGTGGACCGATGAATAACGCGCGTGCGAGTGACAGGCACAAATGAGGTAAGATTGGCCCATCACATCTCTTAAACGAGAATGGTGACCTATCTTTATTATTGCATGTTTTTTTCGAAACAGTGCTTGGTAGAGAACATTCAGGGAAAGTTTTAAAAGAATTCATCAGTAACTTTTATTTCTGAGGAATCACCTTAACTCTGTCATCCTGGAGGTTCTCGGCCGTCATTCGATAAATATAACTGTGTCTAGTACATTTCGTTTCCATAATTCCCGGTCCACGGGTTTACGGTAAATATATTTGCTGAACTCTTCCAGGCTGCTATTCGGTAAACATATTTGCGTTGAATTCGTCTTTAGCAATGGAGGACCACATTTGTTTTGGAAATATATTTATTTTTGGGCCTGCATGTTGTCAAATTTTTGGGCCGCCATTCAGAAAATATTTATTTCCCTTTCCGGTGATGAAAATGAACAACATTTCGTCGTAAATAGAAGCGTCGCAATCTACTTTCACATTGCCTTTCGTATCAATTCCCAGTCAGTCCGAAATGGACGAACTCCGATTCTTTTGTTCTGAACTCGTCCTTGTGATTGGCTGAAAAACGTTGGGTGGCCCCCCCCCCCGTCGGAGTTTTCGGTTACCAACTGTAATACCTTTTTACCCCCCCTTGACCGACAGTGCCAAACAGTTTTCCATACCTCTTTATCTTCTGATGGGGGAAATAGTGTCAGGTTCGGATTTCCGGCGGCCTTCGCTTGTTCTTGTTTTCTGGTGGATATCGTTCAAAGTCTATGACCGTTCCGCTGTGGTCCCGCTAGGATGAAAATATCACAAACGTCACCAAGGGCTTGAAATAACTTCGAATTGTGCAGTAAATGTTAGGTAGCAAAATTTGTTAACAAGCATGTAATTTTGTCTTTTCGTCATAAACTAAAAAAATTTAAAAAACCTATAGGTGTTAATTAACCAAATACCTTTTTGTAGCTGTAACTTTCCAAAAAATTGGAGTTGTGGAAAAAAACTCCCTTTCCCTAAATCTTCCCTTTATCCCAAGGGCAAATCAGAGTCTTGGTGTCTTCGGCCCACGCTTCATTATGCTGTCTTGCCAAATTAATACACAATAAAAAACAAGTTATGATAGCATTTATAATAATGGCCACCGTATACAAAAAAGATATGTACCTGACCCACTCAAAAACAAAAAATTTGGCTGGAATTGTGACTGGGGATAAGAATTTTGTTTTTTCCCAAATTGTACCTCCGTACAAGAAGCTATTGATCTCCTTTCAGATTACTGGACAGGGATTCTTCCTAAAAATTTCCGGAGCAGGTTTCCCCAGAACAGAAAATCTTCAAGAAGATTTCCGATATTTCGCGGAAACTTCCAAAGATTTCCGATAGTTTAACAGAAGTTGTTTATGAAGATTCGGATGTTTTTCTGCAGGACTCGAAGAGTTCGAAAGTTGGCAATATGGACTTAGTTAAGGACGGTGTCCGAAAAGTTAACCGAAAGTAGGCTGAAGTGGAAAAACTGAGGGGTAAGGCAAAAGTTCGCGGTTTCCCCCCGGAATTGGTCATGGGGGAACGATTAGGCCTGATTTACACGAGCCGGGGCTGGTGTCAGTTTGCCGGGGATCTCGGCATGTTTGTTAAACTCAAACAAAAATCAACCTTCACGGAAATACATGACAGCCGGGCCCAGCAGCCATGGTTGACTCTGGAAGGGTACAAATTAAAGTAGCTATCTTAAACCCACATGAATATAACCCACTGGGCGTTAGCACTAAGTTTAAAAAAAGGGGAATCAGGGAAAAACCACCACGACTTTGGCAAAGACTTAAAAATCTTTGGACTTGCCCCCCGTGGTAGGAATCGAACCCACGAAACACCCCCTTTGCCGAATAGATCTACGTACTCGGCCGACCTGTATGCTACGAGGTCAGGACAGGAGGAGAGTCGGGGGACGAGTTTAGGTGGTGATCCGCGGCGAAGGAAGAAAGTTAAGGGGGTACATATGAATGTTGTGCCGCGTAGCACGCATGGTTTTAAATCGCCCTCCCCCAATCAGAAAGGCTTCCTTGCGATTTAAAAAACCAGGCGCTTAAATGAAAAAAATATTGCAGTGAGAAAAAAACTTCTTCTCTACTAGCCGTTTATATTTTTATTTTGCAGCCGGACTTAATCTGAGGGTCTCAATGGGGGGGGGGGGGGGGGGGGTGGGCGTCCCTTTGACGGTTGGAACGGTTAAAAAAATAAGTCGTTTTGGACGGGTTGACGGTAAATTTTTAGGGGTTTTTGTTCATTTTTGGGGGGGGGTGGGACGGTTGAGGTTAATTTTTTGAAAATGACGTTTATCACACGAATTAAAGGGCCACCAATTTGGCTGTAAGTTATAATAACAAAAAACCTGGTGCACATTAAGTTTGCTCATAATTTGAAGACTGCCGAACTAATCCTATAATTTGTGCACTAAAAATGAAGGCTATTGGTCTTCAAAACTATGACAACATGATGAGTATTAATTAGCGTAATTACAATTCCCTTCCGTTACCGCTGGATGTATTAACGGCGATGGGAAAAAGGTAATGATGACAACAACATGCCCACGGGACTCTACATGGGTGGCTTTCAATGTCGCGTCCCCCGCCCCCCCCCCCGAGATAGTCACCTTAAAATCATATGTGGGCTAAAGTAGCGGGGGGCCGTGTTTTGGTCTTTGAGGGATTTTCACCCTTTTTCGTAGGAAGGGATTATTGGAGCGTTGTTCAAAATTGGTTTTTCAGCAAAGGCTCGATTTTGTATAAACCGCTTCCCATCGCAATTGACCAACCGAGCCAGGGAAAAAGGCCCTGGGAACGAGGTTGCTCGGTGACCCCCTGGTTTTTTTTTTTTGAACGGCAGGGAGGCTGGACGTGCCCTTGCTTTGATAACAGAACCTCTCTGTAGTTTTGTCATGGTAAAAGAATATATGTTAGCAATAATATAACAACCTCGATTTATATAATAAAGAAAAAAGGACGGTCTGTAATCAAAAGAAAGGGTCCACCTGCAGCCCTCGCTGCCATTTCAATGGCCCAGGTCAATGAGCAACACGGGGGAACCCTTGTTTAAACAAAATGGTCTATACTTGACGTCATGCTTTGTAACAGCAACGAACCAGCGATAGCGAGGTCCATTGCCCCCCCCCCGACTATGTTGAACCCATGTGAATGAAATGACGTTTTACCGACCAACGAGAAAGTGTATAACCGAGGCGGGATGTCCTTGCAACCTTGTTCCCAGGGGGGGGGGTTTCCTCTTCATCTAACGCCGCATAGAGAGGGGGGGCGTAAGATTGTGTCTCTTTGAAACAACAATAAAGAGCAAGGACACACTTGAACATCAAACCCACGGTCCTGGCAAGTACCTTATTCACATGTTTTTGGCAAACGCCCATCATCACCAGGGGCAGTGGCCAGCCACGGACAGCTGTTTTCGGGGGCCCTCGTTCAGGGGCCTCATTCAGCATGGCCGGCGTAAGCCGTCGGGCAAAGCAACAGGGCGGACCAAAAGCCCCTATGTAATAACTGGCCCTTTTCTACGAGGACGGGCTGCCAAAGACGCCCCTTTTAAGCGCCCAGCTCCAAAACAACAAACACCATCTGGAGAGCTGGCTGGCTGGTGAAACCACCTACGGCAGTTCCCAGTTCTCCCAACGGTATGCGCCTGGGAAGGTGGAGAAACTCCCGGGGGAACGAGGTGTGGAGTGGTCAGTTTGTCGGTAAGCGGGGTTTTACTCGTATGACTAAGACGAAGCACCACGTTATGTTTATTTCTCGTGAATAAACTAAAAAAAAACTGACATCAATTTATTGAAACAAGCATAAAAACTTGAACGGTCCGATCGTCAAAAAAGTGCCACCTAAAACCCAAAAAAACTTTTGTCTCGCCTAAAAAACAATAAAAAAAGCTTATCTTTGGGGAGCTAACAAGCTAGCCGCAAAAAAAAAAATTTTCCTCGATTTGGATATAATCTTTGATTTTTTTTCTAATGGCTCGCTCAAAGTACGTGCAAATCTGCGCCATTTCTAGAGTCCACGACCGAAGTTTAACCCCCGGAGCATGGGGTCGAGGCCCCGCCGGATGGTGACGTCAAATCGAGAACACGATGATTCTGAGATTCGCATATTTACTTGTTTCTGTGGCGAAAGGCTGGAAAAAGTTGTTCGAAAAAAATGCTAGCCAGGTGCGCTGTAGTGTGATGTAGCAACACAACAAACAAACTTACAGGAGGAGTACTCCGCTTTATGCCATACGTTTTATGGAGAGATGTCCTGAAGAGAAGAAACGTACAAAGTGATGGCTCGATTCGTGCAAAGTGATAGCCGTCTAAGAGTTCGGTGATCTGTTCCATAGAGTATTATTCAAACCAGATGATCTCGCTCGATGCCTGGGATTTTCAGAGGAGAGGAAGGGATTTTGCTGACTCAGTGACTTAAGCGAGACGAATTTGGAATAACCGTCCATCGATTCATGAAGCCGGTTGGTTGCCATCTGATCTGAGAAACAACAGCAGTCAGTGGCCGGCACAGCCAGACAGATAGTTTTGTATTTGCCCAACTACTAATCTTAAAAACTCCATTTCTGAAGCCATACAGGTTTAATTCCTGGATATTCAGTAACACACTTTAAGGTAAACATCAGCACCAATATCTTCAAGAACAAGATCACTCTTCTTTGAGTCTTGCCAACCCTTACTTTTTTATAACTCACTCTAATTATAATAAATAACAAACACTAAACATTCGGCCTGATAGTATTTGAAGGGAAAGTTTTTTCGAGCGACGCCTAACAATTATCCACCCAACTCGCCCAGGGAAAAGAACACAAACAAAGGGGGGGGTGGGGGAAACAAGACAATTGTCAGGTACTTTGCGACGTTGTGAAACGGAGCGTTTGCAAGTTAAAAATTAATTTGAGAAGAAATTAACGAAAACGGACCTTGACTTTTTCATTTATTACTGCAAAGTAAGTATAATGCCGAGATCGCAAGAATGGCGCGAATTTAGCTAATATAACGCACCACACGCTACAAGTTCTCTTTAGACTACTAACATATCATTGACCTTCAGGCGTCTTGATCCATCAGAGCTCGTTCGAGTTTCTTCTGTTCAGCATCCACCATCATTTTGAGTACTATCCATATCTTCGTTAGAGCCAGAGAGTTTGTCAGCATATAAATCAGCCTCGGCCGTCATCGTGTAACACATATCACCTTCAAGCTTTGTTTACAAGTGCCCGAAGGGACAAACATGCCATTCCCTTCATGCCGCATATAAAATAAAATTTCGGAGTACTTCTGCAGTCAAAGCTGCATTTTTCGGGAATCCGACAGAAGGAGACCGATATTGTTGATTAAAAACAAGGGGAAATCTGTCGGGGATCCGTGGGAGCCCCCCCGCCGGACAAAAACTTGTGCGTGCAAAAAAGGGCTTCCACGCTCAACACCAGGGAGTAAAAAAGGGCCGACTGGGGACAAGCCGAAGCCGTTCGTTTCTCGAAGTGGACGTCACCGGGGGCAGCTTTTTACCTCTCCCCCAGGACTCCACTGACATGTTACCGAGTCGTGGAACCATACGAAAAAGCTCGCGGTTTCAAGGGGGCAACAGAAAATTCGAGGATTTAAAAAAACCAAAGACATCGAAAAAAATTTTTTGCGGCTAATTACTCAACAAAATTAAGCTTTATTGGTTTTAGCGAAAAAAAAACAAATTTTGGGGGGGTTTGAGGTGCGTTTAGGATATTGAGAAATCAAAACCCTCGTTTTTCCCCCAGGGGGGCCCTTTTTTCCCCATGGTTAAGGGAGTGGGGGGCTTCTCCGCCCCCAAAAATTCAGGAAAGGCGGGCCCTGGGAAACGAGGTTGCGTGGAGAAAAAAAACAAAAAATTTTGGGGGACGGGCTTTAAAAAAATTTTTTTGTTTTCGGCTCATTTGGGGGGACCGGTTTTGGGACAGGTAAAAAAATTATTCACGTTTTTTTGGACGGTTGACGGTTAAAAAAATTTTTTGAGCCAAATTTTTGGGACGGTTGGGGACGGTCTAAAAACCCCCGACTGAAGCGTGACCCTCTTAACTAGGGGTCTTGTTTTATTTCCATTTACTTTTTTTCATTTGTCAATTACCTTTCCTTTTATTGGTTCTTAGGTCGTCTTAAAAAAATTGTTAAAAAAATATAGTTTAAGGTAAAAACCGTGTTACTTCTTGAAAAGAATGGTTTGTTTGGGAGGCATTACGGAAAAAAAAAAAAAAATAACGGGTCCAAAAGTTCATAAATGAAAGGTTTTTTTTAAAAAAAACATGGCGTTTGTCTCGTTATGTTTATTAAAAAACCGAAGTTTGTTCGTTATTTTTAACTCAAGTTGAAAAGGTGTCGGAAAGGATAAAAGAAAAGGGTTTAAACAAAACTCCATAAAAAAAAAAACACCCCACCGTGCTTTTAGAGGTCTGGTGCGGATCTGAGTATTTAGCCACAGCTTCCAATAAAATAACCCACATAAACAAAAAAAAACTAGTGGAGAAGTTTTGGAGTGTATCCAAAATGTTTATTTCTTTGGTCAAAACAAAAAAATGAACAAAACAGATTAGGGAGATTTAGGGAGTGGCGTTTTCTGCGGGCGTGCGTGTTGGTGATAAATAGTTTGGTTTTTTGGTTGCTGAAAAATCGGTAAATCTCTTATGCCCCGAAACAGCTGAAGGGTTTTGCGGGGGGGGAAACACGATGCCAACACCCCACTGGGGCAAGGTGCCCAGTGGGTTTTGTTTGTTTGGGTTTATTTTTGATTTTCTTTTGGCCTATGGTTAAAGCAAAAGCGGATCAAAGGGTCCCATCTACTGAAAAAAATTTGGATTTTGCAGTGGTGCACTCCCCCGGGGGTGAACTACGATATTGGACAACCTTTGATGGGGGGGGGGGGAACACGGTTATGCGTGACGGCCTCCTAGGTTTCAGTAAAAAAAAAACTCACAAGTTTCATGGAAAAAACAATTTTTACCTTTCAAAAAATTCCCATCTGTAAAAATTCACCAAAAAAAATGAACGTTTTTTCGGGAAAAACATATATACAAAATTTTTTATTAAAAAAAACATGGGGAAAAATTTTCCATTTGGAATAATTTGTGGCCCCCAAATTTCGGAAGGAAAAGGTTTTTTCATTTGGGCTTAGCCCCCATCCATTGGTATAATAAGCCAATGTATTTTACCATGGATAACTACAAAAGAAAATGGCGGCGAGCGTATGCTGGAGATTTTTTATAGGGAACCATTTTGCTTTTAATTGTAAGTTTCTAGTTTATTTATATTTTTTAGGGGGGGGGAACCGTTTTATAAGAAGCCAGGCTAACCTATAAAATATTCCCCACCTTTCACAGGCTATGGCAAAAGATATTTTTGGTGTGGGAAAAATAAAAAAAAAATCGAAAAAAAAATTCCCAAAAAAATACTTTTGGGTCCACAAATTTAAGGTTTTCGATTACCTTATTACAAGGAAAAATATTTAAGTTTCAGTTCATTCACGTAAAAATATTATTCCTTCTGCGGGTCGGGACTTTTTCTTGAGCGAAAAAACGCCCAGGGGGCAGGGCCAACACCGCATGAATCCCGCTCTTTAAATTTGCCCATGGTCTGGGGAAAATAATAAAAATATTGGGGAAGTTTAATGAAAAAACTAAAAAAAGTTAAATTTTGAAATTAAAAACGGGAAAAAAACCTTCTGTGTTTTTAAAATCTCCCGTAAGGTCTAAATTTTCGATTTTTGACGGGGGGGAAAAACCAGGATTTTTTTTTGGCAAGATTTTGAAAATTCCACCCACTACGGCTTTTTCCGTATATTGCTAAAACGGCGGAAAAATTTATTTTTGGCCCCCACAAAAAACTCCCGGGGGGGGGGGCCGGGTTACTCCCCTTAAAATAAAGGGGGCTTAATGGGGACCGTTGCGGGCCAAAAAAGCCCAGGGGGGGTTATGGTTTTCAGGGGATTTTTTTGTCTTAACAAAAACACAGGGGGTTAATTCGGAAATTTATTTAATTTTTTTGTTCTTAATCAGGGTAAATCGAGTTATCAAAAAAGTTTTTTGTTTCTTTTAAATGGGGATTATTTTCTTTTCTTGGATGATCCCACCCGCCCAAAATTTGTCACCAAGGCTCTTGTAGAATTAATATTGACTTCCATCCAGACTGGCCTTGGCAATTGAGATACCAGGCACAAATTAAATTTCCATTGATTACACAACAAGAAAGCCACGCAATTTGCAACCGGAAAACTTTTAATTCTACGTCTTAAACAGGGTATTCAAAAAAATCTTGAATTTTTTCTGTCTTTAAAACAAACAGGGTAGGAAAAAAAAAGTATCAGGCGATATTTGTCTTAACAGGGTCAGGTGTTTATGAAAGCGGCCCCGGGGGCCGAAACCTCCCCACCCAGGAAAAGATATAATCGAGTACCCCCCCCCCCCCCGAGGGCCCAACTCACCAGCAAAAATCCCCATCTGGTACATTGGGCCTTTTTATGCCACTCAAGGGGACTATATTCAGTGGAATAATGCAATGTTCTTCTGTGATTCTGTGGAAATAAAAAATTTTTGGGTAAAATTAAAAAAAAAAACACAGAATTTTTGCTAGCGCCAGGAGTATTTAAATCCGTACTTAACAAAAATGGCGGGAGTTTACGGATTATACATTTCTGCGCTAGCAAAAATTCT
>JAHPZR010021273.1:22500-24513 GCA_019787425.1 Platygyra sinensis | reverse complement strand
AAATTCGGTCGGTATTGATATTTGCTTAGCTGTCCTCAGTGCTTTGTCTGTGACTTGACTAGATTCCATTCAGTCAAACTATCGTTACTTAGAAGCAGATGATTTGCCTTACAAAGGCAATAACTCTGAATTATAAAGTGTGCAAATATAGACATTTATTTTACTCACGCAAAAGAAAATCGATTTCAAATTACGGAGAAAAGCCCTTGGTTGACGTTTTGAGGTTCCGTTTTAGTAGGAGGGATGAATTAATTGATTCTTTATAAATAATTTACCATAGGATGACCACAGGCGTCCCAAGCTCACGTTTAGAGAAAGCGAAGAATTATTATATATTTATTCATATAAGCGTTACGGCTGTGCGAGTTGGAACGTGACCTTTCATCTTACGCGGTGTTAGGTTACGCGAGAACCGTTGAGAATTTGAGTGCGTTATAAGACTTTGTATGGGGAATAAAATATCGCCGATTTACAACGCTAAATACTTTGAAATATCCACATATATTAAGTAAGATGATTAAAACAAACTTACCTTTTGTGTGTCCGTTATGCTTTTTCGTTATTTTCGCTGTTTTGGGCGTTTTATGTCACTACTGTTCGTAATTACCTTACGATAAATAGTCATGAACGGACACACAAAAGGTAAGTTTGTTTTAATCATCTTACTTAATATATGTGGATATTTCAAAGTATTTAGCGTTGTAAATCGGCGATATTTTATTCCCCATACAAAGTCTTATAACGCACTCAAATTCTCAACGGTTCTCGCGTAACCTAACACCGCGTAAGATGAAAGGTCACGTTCCAACTCGCACAGCCGTAACGCTTATATGAATAAATATATAATAATTCTCCGCTTTCTCTAAACGTGAGCTTGGGACGCCTGTGGGATGACGCACAGTATCTCACAAAAATCATTATCAATGATGAAGTTTTCGTTACGGACGGGGCTGGGTAAAACTGCAGCGAATGATTTAAATTAAAGTTCCACCTTCTAAGTCACGTTTTGTGTCTCTAACTTGTTTCAATATTCTGCTCAAATTTCGCTTAATGTTTGCGCAAAAATGGGGCTTTTCCCCGGCAAAATTATTGCTAGCGGGAGTTTTGTGCTTGAAATATTTAGCGAGTAGCGTATACACTCTCATTCACAGTTTAAATTACTATACCATACACTTTTCGCTACTAACTAGGGATAACTAAATACCTAATGACCTACTGACTGACTGACTGACTGACTGACTGGCAGGATGGCTGAATGACTGACTGACTGGACTGACTGACTGGCAGGCTGGCTCACTGACTGACTGACTGGATGGCTGGTTGACTGACTGATTGATTGACTGACTGACTGACTGACTGACTGGCAGGCTGGCTCACTGACTGACTGACTGACTGATGACTGGCTGACTGACTGAATGGCTGGTTGACTGACTGACTGACTGACTGACTGACGGACTGACTGAGTGACTGAGTGACTGATGGACTGGCAGGCTGGCTCACTGACTGACTGACTGACTGGATGACTGATTGGCTGACTGACTAACTGATTGAATGGCTGGCTGACTGACTGACTGATTGACTGACTGACGAACTGGCTGACTGACTGAATGGCTGACTGACTGACTGACTGGCGGACTGACTGACTCAGTGACTGACTGACTGACTGACTGACTGACTGATTAACTGATTGGCTGCCTGTTTAACTAGGCGCTAAGTTATCCAAGTGGACTGTGGGAAGAATGATCTTTCCCGTGATTAAGACTGGAAACTGCTGCTGAAAATCCTTGCGTTTGTTATTATCATTTTGAGTTTAGTAATCTCTCCTTTTATTCTGTTTGTGTCTATTGCTGTCTTGTAGGCTCAGTTCCCCTCACATTTTCTTCTTGTTTCCATATATAGTTTTTCGTGTTCCAGCTAGTTGAACGGCGTCTAAAATGACACCATCTGGCAGAAATTATCATACTTCAAATTCCCTTACCACCGTTTCCGTTGATACGCGACTTTGGAAAACAA
>JAHPZR010021273.1:7500-17500 GCA_019787425.1 Platygyra sinensis | reverse complement strand
AGTATTTTATTCTTTTGTTATGAAAATCAGTTGCGTGTTCTTGTATTCAAATTCTCGTGCATGCATTTTTGATGTATTAAACTTAATTATGATTGTTTTTATCCCCACGTCTCCAAATTTTTCAAACGATGAGTCTCTTGGTGATAATTTTAGAAACTCTATCCAAAGCAAGCACCAAATGCCAGGAATTGCGCAAAATTTGCATTTCAGTTACTTTTGATAAAGCTTATTTAAATTGAGGAGACTTCACTCGCTTTCACTCGCATAAAAAGTGAATGCCCCGCTCAAGCCCGAAGTCCGGGCATAATACTTAGGCCATTGCAGAAACGTGAGAGGACTGGGAAAGAGTATGGTCCGTTTTTTTGAAAAACAAAGATGTTCAAATGAAAGATCAACCAAATTTGAGAGTCTTTACTACGAATAGAAGTATTCGGAGGAGGAAAATGGCGAAATAATAGCTCTTCAAATGCCACCCAAAGTAGAGAGTTTTTATGGATTGGGTAGACAGGCCAAAAAATTATAAAGGTTTGTGTGGAATTTTGCGACTTTTGCAAGGCTCCCATTTGGACAATTTTTCGCTCAAAACTCTGAAACGTGGTTGGGTAGCTTTTCATTCATGAACAGTTCAGCTGAAATGTTTAGATTTTCAATCTAATCAATATATGAAACTCGTCCCAGTGCTCTCGTTTCTGCAATGGGCTATTGAAGCCGCCACATTTCCCTGCGATTTCCCCACAACACAGTACAGGGGAACAAATAAGACACCAATTTAAGCCACTTAAGCCGTTAATAATTTGTGTTTGTGGGTGATCGTTTTTGTTTTAGACTGTATGTGAAATCTAACAATGTTTAAGAGTTTTGAATGTTAACTTGCGTGACAAATAATTTGCATAATGAAGCGTGAGATTCGTGCAAACTTATTTTGACGTATTTGCAAAAACTTAAGTCTTTGGATTTACTTATGACCCAAGATAGCTCACTGAGAAAAGTTTGGGGGAAAACGTTTTTCTAACCCGCTTTTAGAGAGACTGCCACTTAATTTTAATTTTTACCTTAATCTGGATATTCTTAAGTTCTGCCAGGTCATTGTTCGTTCTGTTTAAGTGGGTCCTTATCTCTGTAAAATCATTGTTAAGGTGCACCATCTAAAATAAAGAAAAGAAAGGTACAAACGTGATAGTTATTAACCCTCTTTATGCATTGTTTTAATTATTTCGTCAGTTACAAAGAAACTTATAACTTAAATGGAGCAGATCGGTCCATGACGAAACAGCTTACAAACTTAAAGCATTGTTGTTTTTCTCAAAGCTATTACAAGCCTGCATTTAGCCCGACATACTATCAACGGCCATCTGCTAATGGCGGTCACATTTTGTTTCATTATAAATGAAAAAAAGAAAGAAACAAAAACAAAGATCGATAGTAGAGAAAACCGTATACGGACCCTTACACAGCTGTCATTTGGCCCGTAACGTGAGAATGAAAGCTAGATCTGAGACAAAACAAAGCATTTCAAATTTGTAGAGACTGGTAAAAAGTCTTCAGTTACCTTGCCATAAGTTTCGTTACGCCGTTCTGCAAGGTTGGCGTTTGTTCTGTTCAAGGCGAACTTTATCTCACTCAACTCAGAATCGTGATTCTTCAGCTGAAACAAAAAACATTCCTAGATTTAGAATGACAGTCCGTGTCATTAAAGGAACCTCCACTGTTTTTGCAAGTATCGCTTAAAATGTTCCAAATAAGCTAATTAATAGATTCTATAGTAAAAGAATGCCTTACCTAGCGAACTGATTTTTTTTTATCAATTTTCAAAGAAGAGCTTTTCAGCCTCTTCGAAATTCCCGCGGCCGCCATCTTGAATAGCGCGCAATGGACTGTGGGCATTAATGACGTATCGTGGCATGGTTGCTCGCTCCAATCTTTGCTCTATGAATTCGAGCATAGTTAGTCGACTAACTATGATTCGAGATATTTTGGAAAACATGTCACGGATGTTGCCATATCACCTGAACCTAGAGTACTCTTCCTACTCTTCTAATGAAGAACGACAAGAGAATACATCACAACAAGAAGAAGAAGAGGAGGGAGGTTCATTTGGAAATGTTGATCGCCATCGAACACGTCTTTAGACCGCTTATGCGAATGATGTTCTTCACTGCCGATCGAGAAGGCATCCGCGTGTTGCAAAGAGATGGCATTTTTGTCCAAAGGTGAAGGTACACTATGATGCAAAGATTTTCGAAGATTTTCCAAATTGTCCCGAAGACCAGACGAACGTTCTCGAACATTTTCCGAAAATTTCCGAAAATTTCTGAAAATTTTCGAAGATGTCCAAAGATTTCCGAAGATTGCCGAAGACTTTCGAGGAAGACCCGAAGATGTTTTGATGATACACCAACGAATTTAAGTACAATTTGAGAGACAAACCTGATGTCAGTGAAATCATCGATATCTTCACATGTGAGGATATATCTTCACATGTGAGGATATCGTATCGTTTTTATCAATTTGTTACCACTCGGTATACCACTGACTTTTATATGATAAATAGATTTAGGCCAGCCAAAAAGCGTAGTTCCTTGGCCGGGTTGTTCAGTGCCCGATTCAGCTAACCAAGGAAGAGATAGAATTTTGCTTTGAGTTTTGTGGTGAGGTTTTCTGTTTCTTGTTAACCTTCTGTAGCTGTTTCGAGTTTTATAATCACCATATACACAAAACAAAGCCGAAAAAAACATTTGTATAAAAGAAAAAGTTATAATTCAAATGAATTTTAATCCTGGGCTAGCGTTAATCGGCTTCCGAACAATTCTGCCCTGTTTTCAACAAGTTAACCTGACATGAGCCCGCGATCCAATCGAAAAACCAACACTTGGTCAGCGGTCAACTTCAAAAAAGCACGCGACCTCGATGAGTTCATCAATCATCATCAATCTTTATTTATACACGAAATCGTATCATTTTACATGGTCTTTCTAGTAATCGTGTTTAAAACTAGACTAAAATACTCTAAGGAACTACTGACTATAATGTTAAAAATTCAAAAACTTACATTATGACTAATAAGAGTTACAACGGGTCAAGGTGTATTAGAAACAAATCTTTCCCATGAAATGAGGTTTTAAAAACATTTAAACCAGGCAGTTTTCTAATCTCTGAGGGAATCTTGTTCCACAGAACAGATCCTCTGTAGTGTAGGCTCCCTTTTGCAGACTCAATTCTGGGTCTGGGGACATAATAATTTATCTCAGAATTTCTGAGATTGTGTGAATGTGCATTTGAAGTCTTGGTAAAGATCCGCCTCAGATACGCTGGGGAAAGATTATTATGGATTTTATACATTGTCACAGCCAACTGTTTAAGTCTTACATATTCTAGCCTTTCCCAGCCAAGCTCATCCGACAAAACACTTGAGCGAACATCATAGTTAGAAAAGGTGAGAATTCTAGCAGCCTTATTCTGCAGCTTTTGAAGTTTGTCTGCTGGTCCCTTATTGATATTACCCCATACGGCACCACAGTAATTAAAATATGGCATTACCAGTGCATTGTACATATTCACTCTTGTATCAAATGGTATAAAATGACTTACACGCCTTAAGATAGCAATACCAGCGGATGTTCGCTTTGAAATGGTATCAATGTGTGGGCGCCAGTTCAAAGATTCATCAATTTGAACTCCAAGGGATTTATGTTTAATTACTCTTTCTATGGGTGTATTATTGACTTTGACTGTGAAGTCACTATTTATTTGGGATAACTTAAATTGGCTCCCTATAAGCATGTATTTAGTATTCTTAACATTTAAAGTTAATTTGTTTGCTGACAGCCATGACTGGATTAAATTCATATCATAATTCATTTTATGTTCAAGGACACATGGGTCTTCTGCAGATGTGGTAAGGGTAGTATCATCTGCATACATTCTGGGTTTTGAAAACAAATTACATGAAGGGAGATAATTAATATAAATAGTGAATAAGAGAGGTCCTAAAATAGACCCCTGTGGAATACCACATGTTATATTACAGAAATCAGATTGAACTCCATCAATAAACGTTTGTTGCTTTCGATCAGAAAGATAGGACTGGAACCAGTTAAGAGATTGAGAACTGACCCTATAGAGTTTAAGCTTTCCAAAAGGATAGCATGATCCATGGTATCAAAAGCTTTTTTCAAATCCAGGTATATCACACCATTTAAGAGACTGTTGTCAATATTCCATAGCCATTCATTCGTAGCCTCAAGTAAAGCTGTTTCAGTGGAAAACATAGGTCTGAAGCCAGATTGTGATTCAGTTAACAAGTTATTATTATTTAAATATTCATATAATTGATTAAAAACAACTCTTTCAATTAATTTACTTACTACAGGCAGAACTGAGATAGGTCTGTAATTGTTAGGATCAGTCCTGAGGTCTTCTTTAAATATTGGCGTAACTTTAGCTCCTTTCCAAGCATTTGGAAATATTCCAGTGGTAATTGACTGGTTTATTATGAAAGTTAGACTGCGAGTAACTATAGGAGACGCTTCTTTCAGGAGACGCGCCGAGATGTTATCAAGACCACCGGCTTTATTACTCGGTAATTTCTGAATTAAATTGAAGACGTCCTGGCATGATACTTTTGCCAAATTAAAAATGTGTTCTGCGTGGATAATAAAATCAGTAAAATTACTGGATGTATCTTTAATTTCGGAGGCTAAGGAAGGCCCTATTTTGGAGAAATGTGTGTTGAGTATATTACTGATTTCGATGGGGTCAGTATTTACAGTATCCCCAGTGTCCAGCTGAGTTATCTTATTAAATTTAGGTTCATTTCCAATTAGTCTGTTAATTCCTTTCCAAGTATTCTTTATGTTTCTGCGGTTATCTTTGACGAAGGCATTGTAATAGTTCATTTTAGCATTCTTAATTTCATAATTAACCTTATTCTTCATATGTTTGTAAGAAGTCCAATTGCCATCTGTTGGGAACCTCGAGGCTAATTTTTTGAGTTTGTCTCTCTGAAACATTAGCCTTTTTAGTTCTGGAGTAATCCAGGGGGAAGACATTCCTTTCACTCTTTTCTTCTTCAGTGGAGCATGGCTATCAGCAACATCTAAGAACATATGTTGCCATATATCCCAAGCAATGTCAGGATTATGCTCCTGTTCAATCAGATGCCATGGGACCATAGATAAATCAGTTCGAAAACTATCCGGAATAAAATTTTTAAAGCATCTGCTTGTTACATGTACAGTCTTTGGATTTGATTTGGGGATACAAATCTTTCTTATTGCATACACCAGACAGTCATCACTGATTCCGATATCGGTGACTAAGGAGTCCAAAAAATTCCACGGATGATTAGTTAAAAACAAATTAATAATAGAAGATGTGAGCTGTGTTATACGTGTTGGCTGATCAATTAATTGCCTATACTGGTAACTATCACAGATATCTAGTTGTTTTTGAGTGCTGCAATCTGGTGATGTTGCACCAACATTACAATTTAAGTCACCGATAATGTCAACCTCGATATGACATGAGTCCAATTTTTCCAATACATCTTCAAATCTGTTCATCAGTTCAGTGGTGGACCCTGGAGGCCTATACCAAGTGCACACAATAAATGGTTTTGCTTTCAGTTTCGACACTTGGATACTGATCAGTTCTATATTATCATCCGGGAGGTCAATGAGACGCTTATAATTTATTGAGTCCCTAATATAGAGGGCCTCACCACCCCCATTTCTATTTGTAGACTTGAGCCCGCGATATGGTCACGTGATACTAGTCAACAGATACATTGTTTTGACAGGTGTCAATTGATCATAATAGGAATGTCCAATATCAAAGAAGTACACGGTAAATCAAGACTGCATGTCTCCGTCAACCTATTATTTTGGAGTATGGCCGCCATGTTGCGCGACTCCACCGTAGTCGTCGTTGTCGCCGTCGTGGGTACGCGCCCACGAGCAATACCGCTGTCCATGATAACCATGAGAAAATCCATACATGGGTTTCTTTTTCCTATATGGTTATGGGGCTTCGTTTGGCCCTTGGGGCCGCCGGAGCTCCGCTATCATTTTCTACCTGCAGTCAAAGTTTTAAAAAAATCTGTTCGTGGGAAGTTTTGGGCGCGCACGTCCTTAACTTTTGCACTTACTTAAGCGACTTCTTGAAGATAGCTTGTAATAAACATTTAAAGCAGCTCCTTAACGAATTCACTACTCCTCTAAACAATCAAAACGAAACAATAGAAAGAGGCTCTTGCTGTTAGAAAAACTTAAAAGTGTATAAAACTAAATCGAGTAAAATTCTGGAAGTTGACAAGAGAAATCTCAAAATAAACGTACAGACCTTCAGTTGTTCGAAGGCTGGATAACTCTATCCACCGATAAATCGCTATTAAGTAGATAACAGAACAAACCACGCTACCCACTGGATAGTGATTTAGCGTTCAATGTGGATAGCGTTATCCACCTTTCGAACAACCCGGGCCAGGATTCTGGTTAACTCAGGTAAATTGGTTAATTGATCAATTGAAAATTGAAATTGGTTAGGTTAACACTTGAGCGATACGAAAAATCGACATTTTAAAATCAAAATTAATTTTATCTCAAAGACAATACATATTTCTGGAGCAATAAAAGCTTTTTACCTTAATCTGGATTTTCCTTAATTCTGCCAGGTCATTGTTCGTTCTGTTTAAGTGGGTCCTTAACTCTGTAAGAGCATTATTAAGGTGCACCATCTATAATAAAGAAAAGATGATAATGTAATAGTTATTAAACCTCTTTATGTTTTGCTTTGTTTCGTCAGTTAAAGAGAAACTTATAAATTAAATTTTGCAGATCGGTTAATTGATTAATTGAAAGTCGTAAGGGTTACCTTACGAAGAATCGACAACGATAGTTAAATGAAACTCAATATTAGCAGAGCTCCGGTTCGGGCTGCCAAGCGGAGCCCCATACCCATATAGGGAACTAAAGGAAACCCATGAATTGATTTTCTTATGATTATCATGGCTAGCAGTATTGCTCGTGGGTGCGTACGCACGATGACGGAGGAGTCGCACAACATGGCGGCCATACACCAGCAAGTAGGTTGAGAGAGACATGCAGCCTTGGTTTATAACGTAATTCTCTGATTTTGGACATCAATGTCATGGTCAATTGACAGCTGTCAATACAAGGTATTCGCTGACCAGTAATATATAGATTTAGGTCACCCTAAAAGAGGAGTTCCTGAAGCCCGATTAGGCCAACCCAGGATAAGGTTGAATTTTGATTTGAGTTTTGTAATTTTGCGGCATGAGGTTTTCGGTATATTGTTTGGCCTTCTATTTTAAGCTTTATTTCATCCATTTTGAAATCATTGGTTATCCTTGCAATGTGATTGGCTCTCAGTGGTGCGATTTATTTACAAATCGCACTATCTTTTGTTCTAAATCGCATCTTTTTCTCAGCCAATGAAAATGGGACTGTAAAACAAAACAACCAATCAGAGTTTAAGGCTTTTTAAAACTAACCAGTCACATTGCAGGAACTTCAAAGACAAAAAAGCCATTGTTTGGCAAATTTGGCAACTGGTTCAATAAATATTGGTACTGACCAAAATCTTGCAGTTCTTGTATTTACACTGTAGGCTATTAAATAGTGCGATTTCAAAATGGATCTAATAAAGTAGTAATTGAACTTCGGGTCGTGCAATTTTGGTCTGAAATCACGCGTATGATTTCAGATCAAATTGCACTCCACTCAGTTCAATTACCATTATTAATAATCACAAAACCGATACACAAAACAAAAGCTGCAAAAAAATTGTATAAAAGAAACAGTTATAATTTGATTTCCTTTTAAACCTGGATTAGAGTTAACAGGCTTCCAAAAAACTCAGCTCTGTTTTAAACAATTTTACCTGATATGAGCCCGCGATACAATCGAAAACAATCACTTGGTCAGCGATCAACGTTAATAAAACACATGACCTCGACGAGCTATAAACTTGAGCCTACGATATGGTCACGTGGTACTGGTCAAGGGAAAGATTGATTTGACAGGTGTCAATTGAACATAACATGAAGTGATATATCAAAAAAGTACACGGTAAACCAAGGCTGCATGTTTCTATCAACATATAATTTGGAGTACGGCCGCCATCTTGTACGACTCCACCGTCGCCGTCGTCGTCGTCGCCGCCGTGCGTACGCGCCCACGAGCAATACTGCTAGCCATGATAACCATGAGAAAATCAATTCATGGGTTTCCCTTAGTTTCCTATATGGGTATGGAGCTCCGCTTGGCGGCCCTTGGGGCCGCCGGAGCTCCACTTTAACGTGACCATATCGCGGGCTCAGGTTTAGGGCTTATCGAGTTCACGTGTCTTTTAAAGCTGACCGCTGACCAAGTGCAGGTCTTGTTTGGATCGCTGGCCCATGTTAGACTAAATTGTTGTAATAAGGGAAGTGTTAAAAAGATAAAACAAACAGCGGTGATAAACATATTGAAAACTTTCATTTTATAATCTTGACGTTTCGTATGCTAGTCAACATACATTTTCAAAAGAATAACGGTTACAAATTTTTTGAAAAGCTATTTATACTGTATAAATGGGGGTCTGGAACCTAGACAGAAAACAACTGCAATTAATAGAAATTTAAGACGTTTCAAACGGAAACTGTCTGTAAAGGGACAATGAAAAGGCTTTCTAATAGAGTAAAAGCTTTTCACTGCTGACATTGGCATTCAAAGCTGGCTGTAACTCTTGTATAAACAAGGTCTCCTTAACTTTACAATGGTAGTCAGTCTTGCCAGATGCCAAAATGTCAAAATGGTCCCAGTTGATGTTGTGGCCAGTTGTTTTAACGTGATCAGCAATTGCAGAAGAGTGATCGTGTTTCGAAAGGGCCTTGAAATGTTCCGTTTTCCGGTCGTGAAGTCTTCGCTTCGTTTTCCCAATGTAAAAATCTTTGCAGTCCCAGCAGTTAGCTTTGTAAATGACTTTGGATAATTGTGATCGGTTGAGTCGGTCTTTGTATGGGAAGAAGGATTTGATGCGTCGGGTGTTTTGAAAAATAACTTTAACATTAACAAAAGAGTAGAAACGATTAACACAAGATTTGAGACGCTTAGTAATGAGGTTGCTATGGAGACCTATATAAGGTAATAAAATAATAACATCTTTCTTGGGGACCGTTGCAACGGGTTCTTTTGGCTTATTCTTGTTCTTGTTCAGGACATCATTGATATTAAAAGTGATGATGCCCTGAGGGTAGCCATTTTGCAGCAAAAGCCTTTTGAGATCCTCGACAGCGGATTGTAACAATGAAGCAGTGGAGCAAATACGGAAGCATCGATAGGTTAGCGTGCGGATAAGATTGATTTTGTATTTGCGCGGTGTAAATGAGTCCCATTTAGTATAGAGTCCAGTAAATGTCTTCTTCCGGTAAACAGATGTGACAAAAGTGTTGTTTGGGCAGCGTTTCACAAGAATGTCCAAAAACGGAATCTCTTCTGCTTGTTCAAATTCAATAGTGAATTTGATGCTATTGTGACGGCTGTTGAGGTACTTCAAAAACTCGTTAGCGGCATCTTTGCTGTCAAACATGGAAAAAGTGTCATCAACATATCTATACCAAAGTGTAGGGTGAAATCTGGGACTGTTAGTTAGCCATTTTTCTTCAAAGTCACACATGAAAATGTTAGCCAAAACGGGGCCTAAAGGTGAGCCCATGGCAACACCATCAAACTGGTCGTAATACTGACCATCGAAGATAAAGTGGCTTTTCTTGGTAGCAAAGTCTAACAATTTCTTTAAAACAGGACGAGGTATTGCTGGCGAATCAGGAAGGGCGTACAGCTTGTCTAGACAAATTTGTATTGTTTCGTCAAGTGGCACATTTGTAAACAACGAACAAACATCGAAAGAGCACATTATTCCATTATTATGTTTAAAAGATTTAGCCCAATCAGCAAACCGAAATGAATCTTTAACTGTATGTTGATTAGTGGAAATCGGC
>JAHPZR010021272.1:12500-15970 GCA_019787425.1 Platygyra sinensis | reverse complement strand
TGTTCTGATCTTTCGGACTCTGATCCATAAGCTTCTTCTCCGTAACGAACGAGACGTAAATCCTTCATCAGTCGGTGTAACCAGATTAATTCGAAGTAAATTTTCGCGGTGAAAACCCTTTCTCGTTTCACCGCGAAAATTTACTTCGAATAAATCTGGTTACACTGACTGATGAAGGATTAACGTCTCGTTCGTTAGGAGAACAAGCTTATGGATCAGAGTCCGAAAGATCAGAACAATAAAGATACTGGTAGAACTTTGTACAGGCTACTTTAATGGCCAAACATTCCTTTTCAATAGGTGCGTAGTTGACTTCAGTTGCTGACAGTGTTGAACTTGTAAAAGCCACAGGGTAACCATCTTGTAACAGGGCACCCCCAAGGCCTGTGTTACTGGCATCCACTTGTAACACACACGGCTTGTTCACATCAAAGAACTTCAACGTCGCTGCATTTGCAATTAAGCTTTTGCCTGTCTTAAAAGCCTTGTCATGCTGGGAGGACCATGATCACACTGCATTCCCATGTGTCAGCTCAGTGAGTGGCTTCACAATTTCTGCAAAGTTTGGGGTGAAGCGTGACAAATAATTGCACATGCCCAGGAACCGCTGAACCCCTTTCACATCTTGCGGTGGAGTCATGTCCACAATGGCCTGGACTCGATCTGGGTGTGGAGTGATGCCAGTACTGCTAAGGAGATGGCCCATCCAGGTAAAGTGTGTTAAGGCTTGGCTTTTTATAATCAGATGACCCCCCGCAAAGAAATCAACTTGGTTTAATTTTTTTAGTATAAAATGACTTCTTTCCTCATTTTTTGGGCAGTAAATAGAATTTCACTTGTTTAACAACATGATAGTGGTTTTAAGTGTCACGTGACATTTCTTAAATAATGACGTCACAATGCGTGTTTTTGGAAATGGGGCATGTTTACACTGAGAATTCTTAAATTTTTTTTGATTCAATTTGTTTAAAATCACCATTCAATTAAAAATCCGCCTTTTAAGGTGGTATAGGTTATTTTCGTTTAAAGATATTTAAACATTTAGCATATCACGTGACCTGTTTATCTGTATTAACCGTTTCTGTTAACATGTGGACATGATTAAAAGGCGGCATAAAATAGCACTGGACAGAAGTAAAACAGCAAAGAACAAAAAACAGTTGAAAAGATGTCTTCCGTACCCCGTTTTCGAATAAAGATTTGAATTGTTTTTAGCCGTTAAAGAGTCACGTGACCAAAATTTAAGATTAAAAAGCCAGTCAAATGGGCAAGCATGTGGATATAAAACTGCTTGCCAAGTTTCATAACGATAAGCCTCGACCGATCCCCTTAAAACAAAAATATGCATATTAATTAGCTAGGTCAAGCCTTGACACACTTGAGTTAATAATTGTAGATTACGACGGTTTATTCACTAACGTAAAAAAAATTAAGGTTTCCCGAGTATAGCGCGTTATTTCTCGAAGTATAGAGGTTCACTAATCAAGTTCGTTTCCGGTCGGATTTGAGTGGGAGAACGCGATTAATATCGCTATGTCTTCTTGACACCTTACTCTAAAAAACGGTGTCGGGAAATTCTGATAACTTGTCTGGTTTGTTCTGACACGCGGTTAAACTTTGAAAGGTTAAAAAACATGCATTCTCTTCACTAAAATAGCCATAACTTTTGAGAGAAGCAAAAAATGAAAATTCCCCGACACCGTTTTTTTGTCTGATTATCGGACAACGTTCTCTCCAAATTTCAGCGAAAAACGTTGAAAATTCGCCGGAAACAAACTCAAAATGTGCGCTTCACTCGCTAAAATTTTCGTTTCGAGATATGAAGGAAAATATACTTTAGGGCGTTCTTCCGGTGTAATGAGATAATTACATAACATGTCGGAAAATTAATGACCTGTTGATGGATCAAGGGAAGGATTATTTTACTTTAACAATAGAGCTCATATCAATTACCAGGCGGGAAATATCCTTTTGCAAGATCTTATTTCCGCCGCTCGCGCAACAAGGTTAGTAAGGACTGAATAATTTTCGGTCAAATTTTGGTTTTCTGCTTTTTAAACGCCCCAGCTAATGTGGATTCACATTCCTTCTAACGAAACAGTTTGAGAGATGCCGATGACAAGGAAAAGCGTTTGCGTAAACAAGGAAAGGAAACCTTCGGGGACTTACGCGTGCAAATATCGATCAAGAAGTTACAACTTCGAACGGCGAAAGCGCTTAGGAAATTATGATCAGAGAAATGCAAAGTCCTCGACAGGCAATCCTCGTTTTGACAGGACACGATCCAACATGAACCAAGCCCGGATCTTACAGAAACATTCTCCAAGAAAGTCACATCTGCGTGACAAAACCGAGAAGAAACTGATTTCAAGAGATTTTCTTGCAGGCGATCGTCGACAACAGTTGTTCGACCAACTTTTGCCATGACTTTTGTGAGTCCGGTTCTGCGGGTTCGTCTTTGCCTTTGCCTTCAGTTTTCGCCCGGCTAGCACTAACGGTATCGTTGCTCCCATTCTGTTCTTGATCACTAGCCGCAAACTCAGCCGCTCGCTCCCTCACCAATGAAATTGAACCCTTTTTCCTCTTTGAAGGTTTCTTGAGATCTTCGCACTAGCAAAAGGACGAGCACTTTTGCGTTTTTTCTTCGATGACATGGGATAGATACAGGCTATTAAATTTATAGTCTATAAATACTCGAAGTAGCACATCGACAAATGGAACAACATCGCGTCTGTCACGCGAGCGCTTAATGCAAATTTGCTCTCGTGACAAAGTGTCGACAGGGTGTTGACAACTTTCAATTAGAGACAATTAATGGAAAGAAACGTTTTTTGTTAATAACTTTGCTTAGAATCAATCTTTTTTCATAGAATTTTCTTTCAATGAAAGATTAAAATAATATCTATCTGAACAAGCGAAAACAATTGTTTTGAAAAATGAATCAAATTTGGGGTACACTGATAACCATTAAGTTCACAAGTTAATATCGCGATCCATTCTCGGCCTCCTCTAATACTATCGCCACATCCCAAAGACTAAAATGTCATCGGACTTGTTCACAACACCAGCCAATCCTTCCAGTACTTCATGCTGTCTACGCTGGTATTCCTCCGGCCCTAAACTGACCCCAAACGGCATACGCAGCCAACGGTAGCAACCAATTGGTGTATGCATGGTCGTTAAGAATGAGGAAGTGTCATCTAACTCAATGTTTGTGAACCCCTTGTACACGTCCACACAGGAAAAATTTTTGGCATTGTTCAACTTAGGCAGTAATTCATCAACAGTAGGAATGGGGTACTTTGGGACTTCTATGGCTTTATTGATCGTTTGGCTAGGATCAATGCACACACGGATGCTTCCGTCAGGTTTCTCTCTATAGACGCTGTTGGAGATCCATGCCGTCGGTTCAGTAACCTTTTTCAGGATACCTTGTTTTTCAAGGTCACGTATTGCATCAGATGCTTTTG
>JAHPZR010021272.1:0-5000 GCA_019787425.1 Platygyra sinensis | reverse complement strand
GATCATTTTTATGCATATGTTTAATGAGTCGTTTCATCACCATTCAAACATTTTAAACCATATCAAGGTCATATTTTTGTGTTCGTGTAGTTCATTGTTTTGTTCTCCAGATATCGCCCAAGAAAAGGGCACAAAACTTAACTTTTCAATCGCGTTTTGAACTGAGCGATCTCGAAATTGTGCTCGTTTTTGCGCCTTCCGACGTCTACTTTTGAAAACCAAAGTATTTTGGCCTCAATATTAACAGGTCATTTAATTCCTGTAGTCTGTTGATCGCTCTCTTTCAAATTCTCTGAGCAATCGTTGGATGAAAAACTTTTTCTGGTGTCATATTTTGGCGGCCATTGAAACCTCAAGCACCGGTTCACTTGTGACGTCATAATGGCAAAAGATCATCGGCCGCGCAATCGCATGGCCGCACAAGCAAAGTTGACCTCTCCCTCCTGTTTTACACACACAATACGGCCCATGCGGAATACCGCTGACCCCTATGATACGACGACAGAATTATCTCCTATCAACACCAGCACTTCAGCTGAAAGAATAACAAATACGGGGATAGTGGGCATCCCTGACGGACTCCTCTAGACGGCCGAAACCAATTTGTCAGAAAACCATTGTTTAAGCTGCACTCTCTATGTTGGTGTAGAAGGTGCTAACCCACTTTTGAATACTCGTACCAAAATTAAAGACGTCCAATGTTCTCATTATAAAGGGCCATTCAAGGGAGTCAAAAGCTTTTCTGAAGTCCAGAGACACTAGAATACCTGGAATGTTATGCGTCTTAGTATATTCCATGATGTTGATTATGATACGGATATTTTCCCCAATGTAGCGTCCTTTTATAAAACCAGTTTGGTAATAATATACTAATTAATAGAAATCTATAAAAAAAGACTTAAGAAGTTTCGTACCGTACTAGGCAGGTTCTAGCGCCACCCAGGGCTCAACCAACCCACGAGGGACATCACAAGGCTCTCTACCGCAGCTATCGGGGCGCATTGCTTTATGCACTAAAACAGATCCAACACGACCAGTCGACATAATCCAAAAAAAAAAAATTAAATTTTTAGTTTTTACCTTTATCAGGTAAAAGTCATTTTTAAACATATATCTGTTGGCCTGTCTTCAGTTCGGTAGACCGCTCTGTTTTGAAAATAGAGCACGGTTTTTTGCAATGCGTGACATCGGCATTGTTTCTGGGTAACATGTTACAAGCACTAGGCGAATATTTTCAAGATTAATAGAGAGAATACACGTTTTGAGAGAACCAGAGTAAACTCCAGATCTTTCCACTTGGTTCCGGCCGCCATGTTGGAGCCTCTCATGTTGGAGCCTTTTGCTGAATAACTCGAGTTCGGAATATTGCACATCCCCGAGACCTTGGCACGTTGTTTATTTATTACTCCTCTATGATCTGCCAATTTCTTGACTCCATTTATTGAATGGTAAGCGATTTTATTTTCCACTTGCGTGATAATTAAGCTTACTTGCGTGACGTGAAAACTACGAATTGTTAGGGCATATTTGCATGATCAATGGGGCCAAAGGCTGTCTTTGTGCCAATCATGTTTTGCCGTTGTGTTTTATGAAAGAAAACACCTATCGTGTTCCATACTCTGTGTACCTCATGACGTTTGTAAGGCATTTGCGCCGGCCCCAACTAATGCCGTTTAGCCAGTTCACAATTTTCTTTTTTTGCTGTAGTCCTATATATATTTACGCCTTATGTTGGATCTGTTTTTCTGTGAATTATTCTGTGCGCATAGAGCGAGATGTGTTATTAATCCAGACCTACCTCCTCCCAGAATGCCGCCAAAAGGAAAGAAGCCAGCAGTCAACAACGCATATCTTACACGGGTTTCTAAACGTAGGCGCGGCGCTGCCGAGACGGGCTGAGAACACACAACATCCAGCAACGCTTCGCCAGGTGCCCGCTAATACCGGCCAAGAGATCTCCTTAACCTCGTCAGCTGGAGGTACTGCCAACCAGCAACAAGCAAGCGTTCCTGAAGGCGCTCTACAGGTTATTGCTGATGCCTTAGCCGAAGCGGTGAAGAAGACCCTTCGTGACACTGGGCTGGTTTTACCCCATCCAGTAAACCAACCCCACATACAGTTTGCTTCAGTCAGACCCGCCTCCAGAGCCCGCATCGCAACCCAGCGTCCAAGACCGCGGTTCGCACCAACATCCAGACGTTAACTGGTGGGATACTTCAAGTGTCTGATCCCACCGTCGATAGCAGTAAGAACTATTTTATCTCTAGTGCTGTGCCTCTGGCATCTAGGGTACCAGAGCGTATTAGAGATAAGACCTGGGCAAACGAGTTCATAGATTTTTCACATTTGCTAGTAACTTATAAAGACGACAATGACTATATTTTTTAGCTGCAAAGTAACGAGAATATGGGCAACAACTTCTCTCGATGGTGCCTAACCACAAACGGCCCACCATCCAGACTACAGAGCAGTGCATGGACAACCGCTTTCCAAATTTTCGTTTCGATCTTTACCCAAAGATTCCCCCACGATTCTCCAGCACTCATCAAATATGGGTCTGTAGTACGTGATTTAGCCGCCCAGTCCGCCAACTGGCGTTTTTATGACCAAAGTTTTCGTCACTTTAGGCAAGAGCAGCAAATTTCTTGGGATAATATTCACAGTGAGTTGTGGCTTCGAGCACACTACCAACCACAAAAGCTAAATGGGTCAAACCGGGGAGGCCAAGGCAGATATCGCAGCACTTGGGCTAGATCGAATTTCCCAAAGGGTTGCTGCTGGAAGTTCCATAACGGGACTCACTGCAACGGGTGCGCCTTTAAACACCACTGCTTCAAGTGTGGCAACAACCATCCAATCTTCCGTTGCCAACAGCAGCAAAAGCCCACGGCGGGGCGAAATCCTACGACAAATCAGCCACCCATGCCTACAAACAGAGCTTTCCACACCGGTTAACGTAGCCGTTCTTTCCCGAGTTTTATTAGGCTATAACTCCCGCATCACTTACCGTTTAATCAAGGGCTTTTCCGAAGGATTTAAGTTTAATTATCGGGGTCCCAGAATTAGGTCTACCGCTCCAAATTTAGGCTCCGCTTATGTAAATCCTGACGTTGTTGATGAAAAATTACGAAAAGAAAGAGAATTGGGTCGTATCGCGCGACCCTTTGATTCCCCTCCGCTCGCAAATCTCCGTGTTTCCCCTCTCGGCGTTATTCCCAAGAAAACGCCAGGCGAATTCAGAATGATTCATCATTTATCATATCCAAAGAGAGCGTCTATAAACGATAGTATTCCACCCGAATTTTCATCAGTTAAATATGCTTCTGTTGATGATGCGATAAGCCTTATTCAGAGACAGGGCAAGGGTTGCGCTATGGCCAAAACCGATGTGAGAAGCGCTTTTCGTATCTTGCCAGTACATCCTTCGGATTACCCTTTATTTGGTTTTCAATGGAAAGAAAAATGGTATTATGATAAAACCTGCCTATGCGGTGTTCAAGTTCATGCCAAATATCCGAAGATCTTAGTACAGCGATGGAATGGGTCGCGACACACAAATTTCAAATTCCGAACATCATACACATTTTGGATGACTTCCTGATCATTGACAAATCACTAGATACGTGCGGCGCAAAATTAAACAAATTCTTACAATTTTGACATGAACTGGGTGTCCCTATGGCAGAAGAAAAGACTGTGGGCCCGGCTCACGTCCTTACGTTTGTCATTGAGTTTTGCCATTGAAACGAAAAACTATTACTCTAGAGTTCTGAGACATTGAAATTAATACTTTTCTAGTGCAAGAGCTGTTCAGTTACCAAAAACGTAAGCGATAACTACTCTTTTGACCTACGCGTCATCCTTCTCGGACCGTTTTTTTTTTTTAGTCATGTCGGTGACTATATCCAAACCTCCGCGGATGATGTAATTATCAGCCAATTACAGGCCATTTCTCAGTTCTTTTCGTCATATCCCCCCTCAGGAGGGTTTTGTCAAGTTAGCGAATTAACTGTTTAGACAAAAGAATGGCCGCCGACGGGAAAAATGTTTATTTGGTCAATCTTGGGCCAAAATCCTTCGGCGATGGGCGCAGGACATTTGCAAGGATAAAGCATCTAATTTGGTACCAGCTGCTGGCTCCTAAGGCTGAAATTATCCAGAGTTAAGCTGTATTTTCGTTTTGCGTGCGAAACAGAAGATTTCGTAATCTGGAATTTTGGTTTCTGTTTACTTTCGAAGGGAATTTTTACGATAACTGCACAAATTCACGCGCGCTCATTGGCTAATTTTTATTGTCCATATGCGGGCATACACATGAATTTAAAATTCATGCCACGCGTCAGCAAGCGAGAGCTGGCAATTGGACAATTTGTTATCGTAAAAAACAAATTGATGTCAGTTTTTAATGCGTCTGTCCTGTTACTGATAATGAATTTCGTCATAACATTGTCAAAGTAGTCTGCGGATCCACTCGGCTATCGCCTCGTGGATCCACAGCTACTTTGACAATGTGATGACGAAATTCATGATCAATAACAGGACAGACGCATAAAAAACTGACGTCAATTTGTTAAATTCAATGCGCTATAAAGGTATTACTTCTGGCCATGGATCACGCTGACGGTGATAAATGTAAGATCGTGTTTACTTCGCCAGAAGCTATGATGGAATTTTCTGGGGAAAAAAGTTAAAACTTAGCCTTTTATCATGTTTTAAAGCGCTCGTCATAAACCCTTTTAACATATGTAAACTGATAGTCGTTTGAAAGGTCAAGGTATTTTTTCCTCAGACATAAACAGAATTCTCCGATTACAAGTCACGCTAGGTCCGCTTCAGGCAAAGAATGTTTCCATATCTCAAACTGCCCTCTCCCTATTCACGTAGACTCGCATGAAATTTCTAAGTTTCTTGACACAGAGACTTAGTTTCTGCTCAACAAATGTTGTCAAAGTGCAAGTCTCTTCAATTTTAAAGGGAAAAAAAATAGAAAAATTACGTGG
>JAHPZR010021270.1:122500-124927 GCA_019787425.1 Platygyra sinensis | reverse complement strand
TATTTTACAGTTGTGTGCTCAGTGACCTGGCCCATGAATGAAGGCGAGGTTGGAGATGACCTTTGCTTTGATACAGACCTCTTTTCTTTTGTCATTTAAATTCAACTAGTTAGCATTAGAATAACTTAATTTACACAACAAAAGCAGTGAAGTCTCATCTAAAAAAAAGTCATCTCCAGCCACGCTGCCATTCGAAGACCAGGTCCCTGACCGAACAACCGTAAAATGGTCTATTGCTAAAGGAATTTCGAAAAATTGGCCGTCGTTGGCTCTCATTCTCCAAAATACGTGGAACCGTATATCATTTTACGTTCTGTCTATTGAAGTTTTGTTTGGTGACCGTATTGTTTCCGTTGCTGTCGTGGTTTGCTAAAGAGTCGTAATAGTAGAAATAGTACTCGCTCGTTTGTTATTTGGCTCATGCAAACACGCTTAGAGGCTGGTTTCTAAATGATCGCTTTCATCGCTGCAAAAAAGCTTCAGGGAGCCTTGTGCCGGATCATCTGGAAGCCACTGTCCGGTGCTTGTAGCGATCACTGCGACAATGTCCACCGACATAGACCGCATTAGTCCTCACTCGGCAATCGAAGTGGTCTAGTGGAAACCTCTAGTCGTATGGATCTTTTTCCGTGGCAATCGCATCGAACATGGTGAGATTCTCTGCTCCACGAAAGAAATTGGAAAATATCTTGATGTTTTGACGCTGTGTACATGTTACTCAAACTTCTGTCAAGAAGCAAAATCTATATATGAAGATAATCTTAGACTACTTCCTTCGGCGCCCAAAAAAAAATGAGAAAATAATGAGACCTGAATAAGCAATGGTACTATTAATAATACTTTTCAGTAGTATACAGACAGTTTAAAAGGGAATCCGCTTAAGGTATCATGGTAGGTGGATTGACAGTGTTTGGAAATCGCGCTCTTACGCTTGCGCTCTGAAAGAAAACCCCATCAACCTATACATTTTCTGATTTCAGATTTCAGATTTTTTATTGTTGTGCACTATGTACAAAATTATAGCATTAACATTTCAGTACAATACAATAAAGAAACAAAAATAAAAACTAAGTTACACAGCTAGAAAAAAGCAAAATGTGCGCAGTGACCAAAGTAGCTTAAGCTTTCGAGTTGGTCACTGCCACAAACAATTAATTGGCATGAACATGTACATCCAAAAAAATAAAAATAAAATTTAGTATGCTAAGTACAAAAGCAGGCTATGGGCAGACTACACTTAAGAAACTAATTGAAAGCTTAATAGTTATAGAATACAAGAATATGTTTGAAATTTTCTAAAAAGTTATTGTCGCAGTGATATAAAAAGAAATGCCCAGAAACACTGCTTTGCTTAAACCATAGTTAATGCTTAAACTGGTTCGCTTCCGCGCGTGAATCATCGGAGCGGCGCGATTAACATCGGAAATGTTTTCTCACACCTCACCCTCGAAAAGGGTGTCGGCGATTTTCCAGATGTGGCTTGGTTTTTTTCTACACCCTCTTAAAGTTTGATGTTCTGAACGCGGGTGTTTCCTTCCACTAAAGAGGCCATAACTCTGAAACAGAAGCGAAATTAAACAAAGCCCGACACCCTTTTTCGAAGAAAGTAATAGGGAACATACCTGCCGATTTTCAGCCAATTCCGTTGGAAGACACGCGTAAACGAACTAAAAATGTTCATCCGTATATGCAGTTTTGCTTTATCGAGAAAAAGACGAAAAACCTTTTGCTAGATCGGTATGATTAGGTGTTAATAATCTCCTCCGCGCTGACAGATGTCGGCTTGGGCCAGTTTACCAAAACAATGGGTCATGACAACTTGAAATAAACAGACGTCTACGTTGCAGTGAAATCGTCCGAGAAGCGAAAAACTACTTAGGTTTAAACAGGTTTGTATTTAAACTGCCATGATTGTTTCGTCGGCGGCATTGGTATTATGTTGTTCGAGTTGAGACTACTTCGTTCTCCAGACATTTTCTGAAACTATATATGCCAGGTGAAGCCAAAAAGAGGAAATTTCGAGGTCTATATCATCTACATCTGCAGTGCTTGACCCGATCTCTCGCTGTGGAAGTTTTGGAATCGCGTTCGTTCTCCAGCAATTTCGTGCGACTAGCAATTGTTGTCTTTTGACCTTCAGCTTCATTGGTGGGATTTGTGTCCTTGAGTTCCTTCAACCATTCTTCTTAGTTTAAAACAATGCGACCCACAGTCGCTCAGAACAGGAGTCAAAGATCTTGCTCGACGCTGAACTTGCTGGTTCCACCAGATTTTCGCCTCTTCGGCTTCTTCGGAGACGAAAATGGGCAAAAAGATTTCTTGCGAGTTTCCGTCCTGACATAAAAGAAATTTGACAAGAACGAAAGCTTAACTTGCGATGAAACAACCAGATCGAGAACGGTTCGCGTTTATATCACACCGCAATTC
>JAHPZR010021270.1:92500-117500 GCA_019787425.1 Platygyra sinensis | reverse complement strand
CACGCTAAAAATCTACATTTTTTGAGTCTTATTCCGCTTACTGCAGGTGCAGAACCCGCAGAAAAAGACCTTAGTGGCGCACGAATTTAACCGGTTAATATCAGTCAAATCGATTTCTCTCAAAATAACTGTGCCTGTTCCTTTGTTTATCTTTTTGATGTACACCCGGCTATTGACAACTTTCATCTCATTGCCTGATGCACGGTTATTAGTTTTGTGTCTTAGCCGACAAAAAGCCCATTGAATGAGCCAAAATATAATGACTAAGTATGCCTTCGACACTGTTCGGCGGACACCCGGAGAAACACATGGGGGGGAAAATAAGCGAAAGGCGCTAGTAAAACAAAAATCTGATGGGGAATTAGGGACGGGCCGCAGGCAATTTCATGCAGGTGAGGAAGGCCAAGGAGGCAACTTCGGAAACACACGAAGAGCTTCAGGGAGCAGATGAGTCCTATTGGACCGTATTTCCAGTTAAATTCACCGAACAATTTTAGCGCGAATCGACCTGTTGTATTCAAATCACTGTACGTGATTGTGTTACGTATTGGAAAAACATTCGAGGATCACATGTTTCAAAGTAACCAATTAGGTAGCCGCGTTCATATTTGAACGCCGGAACGGCTTGAACAATGGTATGGGGACAGGCGGGATTTTTTAGCGATCCTCCCCTCGCACGCAACTCGCGCTTCGCGCTCGCCTCGCTTTTGCCTCGCTTTCGCCTCTGTTCCCCTGAAATACGCAAAAAATTACGCATGTTCTGCAGGCTACCTCCTTATCAGTTCGGCCGCTTTTTTGTCCCGGCGAAACGCTCAAATCCACGTTAATCTGGCCTCCCCGTTATTACGGCCAAAGGCAATATCAAATCCTAAAGTTGTAATTCTACCCCGTTAATACTGCCTCTCGAACCGGTTATATTCATCTTTCCATAGTATGTACCGATTGAAGTTTCAAATTTTTAAAACTATATCTGTATTCCGGATGCTTTTTGAGTAACAGTTATGTAGAAGTGAAGTAGTCATGTATCCTTCGATTAAAATATACCAGTTATGAAATTTGACGCCACTGACATCGTTAATGCAGCCAAATTGTGACTGTATTAACTGATGCTCGTGTTCTAACTGTTGCGTTTCGCCTCCGCATGGAATACTTTAACTCGTAAAGAATATAGCCCAGTTATTCACAGAAATACTTGTTTTTCATTCCAGGGGTAACACCATGAGCTGCCTGTTCCTTTCGAGGACTTTTCACGAGCGCGAGAAGATTGAAGAAGTAAGTCTTAAAGAAAAGAAAGCCAATTTTGTTATGTTTTTGCATGTTTTCAAAACATTTAGCTTCTGACTATAAAATGCAACGAAGATTAATTTCCATAAGCGCGACTAAGTTACGAAACATAACGTTGTCTTTTGATCCAAGTCTTGTTTATCAGTGTTCATAGCCAACTTACCTGTTACATCTTTTTAAAGGTTGTAGTACCGATGCCTTCCTGGGAGGCTTCCACCAACAAACCTCTTGCGAAATCAAAGCGTGAAGTGGATAAAGTAAGTTTCTTTTTCTCTATCTCATATTTGCAGCGTTTGTTTCATAGTCCATGAATGGTCCGATAATTTTTTTAATTTTTTTTCCCTTTAACAGCACCAGGTTGAAACAAACTTGATCTTAAAATACTCTCCTTTCAAGACGGAATCTCAGCTGTTTGAGCAGTTTAATAAAATTGGACCCAAAGGTAAACATGCTATTCCTGTTAAACTTTCAATTTGCGATGTTTTCGGTTTCATGTCTTTGTAGTAACTCTGTGAGCTTTCATTTTTTTTCTAAGGGACACTGGTTGTCGTGTATAATTTAAAGCTCATGGACAACGGCGAACCAGAACTTGATGTAAGTTGAATCGAAGTGTTTAAATGACGTTCGTTGAGAACGCAATTGAATTTAATACATATTCAATAAAATCTTTTAAGTATGATTAAATCATAATGTTTTTTAATAAGATGCATGCACTCTTAATTGTTACTTGTGATAATTGTGTCAGTGAAAGCGATCTCTCCCACAAACTTTTCACTGTATATCTGGGAAGAAAAAGAGAAGAAACTTCCACTGTAAAATTTATTGGAATCAGTTTCAGATTCAATATCAAAGTCTTAAGGTAATTCCTTAGTATTGCATTGCGCATCCCTACTGCGCACGATTTTCGCGTCATTAGCGCGCGCACATGAGCGCGTGCACGTACAAAACGTAAGAGATTTCCCTCAAACTGAGCTCGATCGCGAAATAAATGCTCCTTTTCTCTTAAACGAGCACGGTGACCCCGACTTTTTTTTCAGGTATTTGCTAAGAAAAGTCAAATAAAGAACATATTTGAAAATAGCCTGCGAACAGGCTCCCAGCGAGGTCGGGAAAAAAAATTCGGCGAGCGAGTGGGAGTCGGAGTGTCGTGACTCCGCGAGCGAAGCGAGGGGGACGCGGGGGAGCCTGTAGACATTGTTTTCAATGTACCGTTCCGCCCCTTGGTGATTAGCCTGTTACATATCTGTCAAGGAGGTAATTAAACCTGACAGAATTGATGGGTTTCCCCGCGCTGATGAATCGGCTTTTTATAACACTCTACCGTAATATGGTAAATAAAGGAGACAGGCCAAACACGACTCCTGCGAGAAAAGGAGAAAATTCGAGCCGTTAGATCGTGCTAGGCGGCAAGTTTTAAGAGGTCTACAATCAGAACTAAGCCGAACGAACAATGGCATATACAACACGCAACACAGTCGACAGACATGCGTGTAATGAGTTAAATTTAAATCCAGTGGCACTAGAACAATCAAAGGAGAAATAAACCAATACATCAAGCTCCAGGAACATAAGCTCGATCAGATAGCTGCAAGAAACATTAGAATTTCTCTAGACAAGCCTATAGCTTTCTCGAAGTAAAGCTACGAATTGAAGGAAAACTTAGGTGGGCAAATATGACACCCGTGATAAGAATCTACATACTCCACTTGCAAACAGTTCTAATCATAGCCGGGCCCGGCGTCACAATATAAAATGCGAGTAAGCAACGCGTTCACGGTAAATGTCATATTTTTTTCCCTTAAAAGCAGATACTTGGAGACTTAAAAGACAAATCTTGCAATAGAAATGAGCAAAAACAATACA
Organism: Platygyra sinensis; assembly: GCA_019787425.1. Taxonomy (NCBI): domain Eukaryota; kingdom Metazoa; phylum Cnidaria; class Anthozoa; order Scleractinia; family Merulinidae; genus Platygyra; species Platygyra sinensis. The sequence goes on along the minus strand of JAHPZR010021270.1, from coordinate 114,353 downwards.
CTAACACATGGCAAATTATAGAGGTGTCAGACTCAACGAAGCAACACGCAGATAACAGCGGAAATCATGCAGACCTATGACTTCTTAAAATTTGCCGCCTAGCACGATCTATCGGCTCTAGTTTTCTCCTTATAACACAATACGAAATGCCATTCATGAACAAGAGTGAAGGGACAAAAAGATCGAAAGACCGAAAAAATAAACGGCAAATCTACAAATGGCACGAACCGTAGGAGTCGTGTTTGGCCTGTCTATTTTATTTACCATCACAGATGCGGCAGCAATTGAAAAATTGGGCTCTTCCCGAAACCAGTCTGTAGAATTCCGAAAACATCGCGCTTCTACGCCACAGTTTCCAGGCATAGCCTCTGCTCACGTTTCAAACAAGAGATATGACGAAAATGTTGCAAAGAATTGCTCAAAGCCGCTTCAAATTCGTCGTCAGTGAACTGTGCATTGCACACGGAAGCCGTTGTTGACGGTCTCGGCAAGAATTATGCTAATTTACAAGCAGTTGTCAAGATCTGTCAATTATTTATCTCAGAGCTGTCAACAGTCATCGATTCAACCAATCAGATCTTGATACCAGGAGCTGGTATCATGGAACGGCGGCATCAATGGAATGTCTACAGGCTCCCCTGCGCACTCCCTCCTCACCAGACCGCTCTCGGCTCGTCCCGCTCGCCCTAGACTACACTCGTCTATCTCGCCCTAAACCTACCGAACCGGGAGCCTGTTCGCAGGCTAATTTGAAAAAGAAAAAAAGTTTGCTGACAAATACAGTCAAAGCTGTATATAACGGCACTGTATATAGCGGTCACCCTGTGTATAACGGTCACTGAACAACTTCCCAAAAATCATCCCTTATATTTACTGTTGAGTTGACCTGCATATAGTGGTCACCTGTATATGACAGACGCAGTCACCCTGTAGACTTCCTGAATCCACAATTTCATTGTCTTTTACCTGTATATGACGGTCACGGAATTGGGCTAAGATCAAAAAATTATGACAAGCTTTATTCTTCAGCTCGTTAAATAGCCGCCACCAAGGCGTGGGGTCTCACAAAAATACAAATACTATCAGCACTAAACACATTTCACCGTCTACGTTTGACCATAGTTAATATAGGGGACTGGTTATGAAGCCCGGCAAACATCAAAGGGGTAAACAAAGATGGCGAGATTTATGTTGGAAGGTCCACGACAGTGCACAATCTTTTGTTTTTCCCTCATACACTATGCATGAATTATGTAACCAACACGTTTCTATTGGTTAGTTTCTCAGAACGGAGTATACAACTATTGTATTTTGTGCACCGTCAAAGCCAAAAAAGCGAACAAAAACCTAAAACAAAGAACTTTGTCGAGTTTCATAACCATTCCCCTCTATTAACTATGGTTTGACACATGCTTGCATCAGATAACATTAAAAGTTCTGTCACTTTCAAAGTATTACTGTAACTGTAACAACACAACCGTACCACAACGTTTTTCACTTTCGTCATAGTTCCCTGATTATAACACTACTGTACTAATCAAGTTGACAGCCGCTGTTTTACACTGTATTAGGCTGCTGTTTTTATAGACCAAGACAGTGCTAGACATCGCTAGGCATTCTATCAGCTTCCGATGCAGCCGCTCACAGGAGAAATCGTCACCATCAAAAATATATTCCCACGGAACCTCGAGACCAAAACCACCTCCTCTGTTAACTCGCTTACCATTTATGACCACTTTCCCACGGTTGGTTTGTCTTTCGGTTTTGGTTTGGGCCTTTTTGTCATGTTTGTTGCGTTCCTGTTACTCGTTATTGTCAATAAAACGTAAATTGAGTGATTATTTGCACATAAAAATGCTATTCAATGACTTCCAGGGGAATTTAAAGAAAACCTGTGTACAGCGGTCACCCTGTATATTACGGTCACCTGGCTATTTCCCAAGGGTGACCGTTTTATACATGTTTGACTGTACGTGATCTCCGTTTGCAAGATATAATCTAATTATATCTTTCTTCCTTATTCAATTGTTCTCGAAAAGCAAAACGGAGCAAAACGAAATATTAGGGTATTATCCGTAGTCTGCATTATTGCTGACGTAGCAATTCTGAAGTGAATAATCGTGCAACCAAAGTGGTGTTCAAAACTGATGTAAGCGTACGTGGCCCAAGCTCCAGTTGTGAGATGGTCAAGTTCTGTGATAGCGGTCCTGGCAAATTCTTTTCAGCTCGTATACTTATATCACCAATTGCGATTAAATTTACAGGTTGTCAGTGACCCATACGATATCAGGATGGGAGATCCTCGCGCCGGAGAGAGCGTGGCAGATTACGACAAGTATGTGTTTTCCTGACAGCTCAGGCTCTCGTTCATTCTATTTTTTTTATTGTACTGTTTTCAACTGATTTCGTATAATATGCGACCAACTTGTCATCAACAAGTAATTATAAATGAGAGTGAGAGAGAACTCGAAGAGTCAAAGCGGTGAAAACGACTATACCTTGCATACCGTGGAATCCCGATCATTCGAACCTTCCGCAAGCTAAACGAAAATTAAAAAAATCGGTTGCTTCAGAAATCGGGGGTAAAATTACAATGCTTGACTAAAGGGGGACCGGATTTGTAATTTACTGGAGTTGTTAGGCGGTTCGAAAAATTGAGCCTTCGAGAAATATCGGGATTCCACTGAGTATCATTAGCTACCAAAGTGCGTTGACAACCAAAGTGAAACCCACATCAAATGGCGCTGTGGTAATTCCATATATTTAGTGTGTCTGTTAGTCTCATCACCACCAGCTCTTGGGTGTTTGTGAGAGATCCAAACACCGTGGATGACCACATAGTCATCCCAGAGGGGTACAAATTCTTAGCGATCCTTGAAGTTTAAAAGTGGTACTACGACGAAAATTGCTTCTTTCCTATCTAAGCCATTTTAAAACATAAACAAGTAGACTACACGAAAAGAAAAATGCTGTTTACTATTTTCAAATATCTCTTTTCGTTCCAGAGATATTCAAGTTTTTAAAATATGCAAATTACACAATTAGTGGTGAATAAATCTGTATTTTTCAATTGTTTCTTGTTAGGGATCTGCCTGAGCACAATTCTTTCCGGGCATATACCGCCATTTTATACCTGGACCCGCGAATGAAAATTTACATCCAGGTACAACTAATCACGTGCTTTTTGGTCACATGTAATTTTCTCTCCCTTAACAGTAGTGATAATTTTGTATTATTATTTATCAGAACAAAAAGGTCAGAACCAAAAGACTAACAGGCTGTTTGTACAAACCCAAGTAAGTATCGTTACATTCGATAGTAGTACTTGGAATTCTCACGGTGACTGCGAAAGGGTAGAAACGGATTCTTTGATCTCCTCTGCTCTGTATTTCAACCTCGTGACCAGTTCTTTAATAGTAATCACTCCCCGCTATCTTTCAGCTACCCAGTCCCGTTCCTCGGGACTTCGTACAATTCAATCGAAGTCCGATATTTGCGGACCCTCCAGTCCAATCCCTCCCGGGTCACTCGCTTTCCCACTGCTGGTCGTAGGGTACGAGGTTGACAGTGCCTTTTTGTGCGAAATATCACTACCACAAACTAAAAGCTCCATGATAAGGTTTGATCGTTAAGACGCCAAGATTTTGGTGCTCCCCTATTGCTTGCAATCACTGTTTTCCTTAGTAGGATTGAAGACTTTTGTGTTGTATTGTACTATTGAAGGGTATTATGGCTTGACCTAACTCAAAACGCTATAACGTAGTTTTGGACTGTTTATTTTTTAAAGGTGTTACCACTTCACTTCTAAACGGTTCAAGACAAGATCAGAGCATGAAAGTGAGAAAGCGGATCGTGAGGCTAAAATAGGTAGAAACACGGCTTTGTAACCTAAGTCGTAACTGGAGCAGTGTCTATTTGAAACTTGCCTTGTGCGGCGTTCGTTTAAATTTTTTTTCCGGGAGTGGAGACATCCTGGCTCATTGGTATTTATTTACGATTTTCCTTCACAGCTGAGGAGAAAGCAAGAGAACTTGAAACACAAGCGAGGTAAAGTACTGAAACAAGTGTTCTTTTTCCAGTTATTTTGTCTGGAAGTCGGTTACCGAGAGTCAAAACGATAATGACACCTGGATTCGTATGATCTAGTCGAGATGTTAAATAGAGCTTTAATTTTATATTCAGTGCGTTTCAATAATATCGCTCTTGATGTTATTTTTCAGGGAACTTCAGAAACAGGCAGAACAAACTTCCAAAGATAAAAGGGTATTCGACTGTTTTTGTTTGTTCTTTTTGCATGAAACACAAAAATAATGGAAATAGTTGTATTGACAACTGTGGCCCAGCAGCAGGAATATACCACGATCGATTAATCCGGCAATATTCCAAAATGGCTCCGAGCTTTTCGGGTCAAAGTTTTTGAGGTTTTTTCTTGTCTCTTGATATCAAAAAGAGGCTTGAATACAAAGAAAACAACACCAAATACAAAAGTTTGTCCCGAAAGCCTCGGAGATTTCCTCGTCACTGGTTCAGGCGAATGCGAAATAACTTACTTGGCCCCATGTTTACCCTGTGGCAATCTCTAACATCACTGCGTTATCGCAGGTAAATAAATTATTTTGCGGTAGAATCATACATAGTACGCCAGTATACCTATCAGAAACGGTTAGCTTGACCTACATAACATGTATACATAGCGTTGGGCACCTATCGATACTGCCACAATGCACGCTGGAAATTTCAAGGCAAAAAACCAGAAACAAATCCCTTGAATTAAAACCTGTTAAATATTTAACAAGTTAAAAGTATTAAAACCCTCGGCGGCGTCCCTGTTTCTCCGTCGTAATGAAGGAGTAGTGGTTGTTTTCCCTTGGTGTTTCCTTCCTGCGTTTAATTGCAACTCGTTTCTGAAAAAGGTGGAGTTGAGGAAGATTCAAGGACTTGCATCAGAAGCCAGGGCAGAGGCACAAATGAAGACCAAGATTGCAGAGGCTAAGAAGAAGTACGTATCAACTGTCACCCGAAATGATAGTCTTCCTTGTTCCTCTCCCACAAACCTACCAGGGGCGGTGAGAGAGGTAGGCTTAAAATGATATCGATTACAACGACAACGGCAAATTTGCAATAATGCCAATAACAGAATAAAAGAACGGATAAATGTCTAAGTGGACAAACGAACAAATGAGAACCCAAAGTCTCTCTTCCGAAGATGATATAGTCTGCCTCGTATCGCTCCCACAGTAGGCATAAAATGATAACAACGATGACCACAACAGCAAGTGTGCAAAAATGATAAGAAACAAACAAATAAAGAAATAAGCACCCGAAGTCTCGGACGCATAAATCCCTCTATGATCAACCTTCACTCCAATCAATCCCCCTCCCCTTATTCGATTATAAACTATAAGTGAAATCTTTTAAAGTCGATACTATGACGAAAATCGCATCCTTCCTATCTAAGCCATTTTAAAACATACCCAAGTAGCCCGTATGAGAAGAAAATGCTATTTACTGTTTTCAAATATCTGTTTTTGTTCCAGAGATATTGAAGTTTTTAAGATAGTTTGATCAAATACGATGAAAAAAGATATCTCGGCCACTTTGAATCAGAAACGTTTGATTCTTTGCCGTAAGATTCCACTAAATGTGGCCCACAACATTCTGTCAACATACTGGGTTCCAGACTTCCCCAATATTAAAGGCTTTTTTGGCCACCTTTGGCATTTTTAATATTTTCTATTGTTATAAAGCTGGCGTTTTTCCCGCCACAGCGCGCCCATTCATTGACTAGTTCATGGTCACATGACATTGAAACTGTTTCCAGCCAAATGCCATGAGCGGGGAAAAAGCCAAAAACTATGACGTCAAGCGGGAAACAGTTCACTAGTGGTTACCCGCGAAATGTTGACCGCTGTTGCACATGATCAGAGGTGGCCTGATGTTGTTGCTGGAATCTCAGCGCGTTTTTCAAAAGTTGCTTCTGTTTTGTTTTGCTATATAACAGATCACTTAATGACTGGTCCCTTGGGGAACAGTGAATTTTGTTTCCCTCGAATATAAACGTTTCCCTCAACTTAGTCTCGAGAAACATTGAGATTCTCGGGAAACAACATTCACTGTTCCCCTCAGGACCAGTTAGTGTTGAATGTTGCCTCGTATGCATGATCCGGCAAGCATATAAATATGTTTGTAAATCACTAGCATACTGAAATCATGTGGGTGGAGACTGGAAAAAAGTGAGTTAAATTTGTTACAGCCGTAGGTGTGTTTCCTGTAGAACTATTAGCCTACCAAGTTGCAATGGTCTGCACTGCAAATAGACCATTTTACAGTTGTTGGCTTAGTGACCTGGCTTCAGAATGGCAGCGAGGCTGGAGTTGACCTTGTTTTGATACAGACCGTCCTTGCTGCTTTTATTGTGCAAGTCAAGTTTTTCTTATGCTAACTAGTTGGCATTTACATGATAAAAGCAGAGAGGTCTGTATCAAAGCAAGGTCGCCTCAAGCCTCGCTTGCATTCATGGCCAGGTAACTAAGCACACAACTGTAAAATGGCCTTTTGGCCAAGATAGCTATTGGCTTGAGTGTATGACTTCATCAGCCATCTCATTTGCATATATTACACATTTTTCAAACTTTACTTTCTCCAGAACTAATGCAAATATTTGCAAATGGTAAACGGCGTTTCTACTCTAACATGGAATTCTACGTCGACACCTAAAAAATCAAGGGGCAAAAGTTTGATAGTACCACTCTTAATAAGTATAAAGACGGTGAAACAAAATCGTTGCGGTCTTCCTGATCCATAATATTTCACCTTTGTCATTGTAAATACTATTGTATCACATACTGTGTTTTTATTTTCTGTAGGTCAATGAAGGAACCTAAAACACTCAACTTTACGTTTGGATTCAACATAGAAAATCGTCAGTGTTACGGCGTGTTCATCTACAACTGCAGTCGGTACGTGACCTTAAAGATTTCCCTTGTTTGGATTTCTAGAACGTGTGTAGATGAAAGTTGTAGAGACGTTTATTAATTAAAATGAAGGTGTGGTGGGGTAATGAGACATTGCAGTCAACTCTCTTTAATATAGCGACCACCTACCGTAAGCGACCAGTTTGTAAATGACCGTTCCGTTTCTCAGTCAAATACTGTTCCGAGAGCTCTCTCGTAAGCGAGCACTACTTAAGCGACTGCAACCAGTTTTTAGGCCAGAAGTTTGACATATTCTTTTGTCTGTTTCCGATTAGCCACCACCCAACATGATCGCTTATGATCGTTAGGAAGTCTTTACAAAGAAGTGACACAAGTTAGGTTTTAATAACGCTAACCAGACTGACAGATAATAACAGTTTACATACAAAGAAGATGTAGATTTTCTTCGGTTTAGATTTCGATCAGATGATTTTAAGAAAGTTTTACGGCGCAAGCAGTAAAACGCAGTTAATGGAGCGTGACGTGCAAACCTCGCAAACAGTTAGTTATTGTATTTAACTATGTTAGAACGTGGTCATATTAAGTTTGGCACCCGCAGAGATCGAGGGAGATCCTTGAATGCTTTATTGTGTCAAGTGTTGCGAAAGATCGTCTAGTCTTATCATAATATGATCTGTATCATGGCAGCTTTCTATTGGTTACACCCATAGTTATGTCTAGCTATAAAAGCACCATTACTCATTGTAAAAGCACTTTCCTTCGGTGGCGTGCTTTATTCAGTAAGCTTGGTTCAAAGTAAAGAAAATTCCCACCCTCACTTCCTGTGTGGAGGATAACTTGTTTATCAATAAACCTGGGGGTCACCTCCTTTGGGGTTGGCGGTTAAGTCTTTGGGTAGCGACTTCCCCCAAGCTTTGGGCAGCGTTTTGCCCCTTTCATTTGTTCACCTGCCAATAGTCTTGTCCGATCCGGTGCTGGCTTACCCAGCGCCGGGGAGATAAGTGAGGCTTTCAAGGTCACGCGTTCACATTTGACCTGCCAATACTCTTGTCCGTTTCCAGTGCGGGGTAGTGCTGGTGATAAGTGACACTTGAAAGGTCAGCGTACTTGCTGTTGTTATATTGTGATCAAGTTGACCTGCCGATACTCTTGTCCGTTTCCAGTGCGGTAGTGCTGGTGATAAGTGAGGCTTTAAAAGGTCACGCAAATCAAAGTCGCTTCCCATGCGAACCGCAAGGTTGTGTTCCCCCCACATTACGCCAAACGTTGTGTGGCTTTATTTATTCATTTATATGGGTGCTATAATATGAATGGACTATACTGTATAACAGAAAAGCGAACTCCCACGGAACAGGGACATTAATTTACTAGAGCTGACACATTGACAATTCAGGTACACTCTATTGTACTTTTCTCAAAAATTGTTCCATAATTTTAGCTGATAGGGTAATATCTTTATGTAATTCACCAGTCAATTCAGCATTGAGCTTATTTTGACGATTTTGACGCAAGAGACCACTTTGTCTTGCACCAAGGGTGAACACTTATGAGAGACTTGACTGTATTTAGTCAATTCCACTGTAACGAATCCTTTCTGGTTAGCAAGCAGTTTCAGGACGTATCTAACCGTGTAATTGATAAAACCCTCATTTCGGCGCCAAGGAACGATTACAAATACGTACTATTGAAATGTTCTTCACGTTGCTTGCAGCAAGTCCGTCACATATCGCTTTTATTCCACAGGTTAATAAGGATGTACGAAAAAGTTGGACCCCAGAAAGATGGAGGAGTGTAAGTTTGACGATATGACCTTTGTTTCTTTTGTATATTTCTTACTTTTTTGTTTTCTGTTAGATTTGTTTGCGCATCTTTCTAAGGCGTAATGTATCAATTTACCCACCTCCCTTGACGGTAATCTCTGGACGTTTTTCATCTTGAAGCAGTTTTGACTTTTACTATTCTTTCCCTATTGCAGAAAATGTTACGGAATCATAGGTGAGATTTTCATCTTCTGAAATCGTTCTTATCTACCAACAAAGCATATGTCGTCTTATGTGAAAGCCTGTCCCTTCCGCATGTTTCACTTATCCCCTTTTGTTTTAATTTACATTAGGTGTTGTAGATGTGCCATATCTCGTATTGGAACCAACTCACAACAAGCAAGATTTTGCAGACGGAAAGGTATAAATTTCTTCAAAGATCACCCTTTCTTGATTTCTGTTCTTAAAATCGATCCAGGGTCGGAAATTGCGCTTTCCTGGTCGCCAATGCGGCTAAACATTTTGCACTGGCGACCAGAATCTCACAGCTGGTGGCCACATTTTCCCATTTGGCGACTGAAAAAGAAAGGTCAGTCGCCAGTTGGCGCCTGCCTAAAAAAGTGAATTTCCGACCCTGAAAATAAATCGCCCTTGTATGCCTGGTTTTTGAAGTTAAAATTGCTGTGACTTTCTTACTCAAAGCGTTGTCCTAACCAGTTTCATGCCACATTGCTCATCCGTTATAGGCTACCTTATCGGAGTTCAATTACACCACATTTTGGGAAGCTCCCGTACATGCATTTATTTTTGATTTTCATTCAGACGAAGTTTTTTAGAGAATACGTTTCGGTTATCAAAGCTAAACAGGAACCATCTCTCGGCCATGCTGTCTTCCTGTTAGCTAACACGATTCTCTCTTCCCTTCCACAGGAATTTCGACACTTACATAGAGCGTTAGGAGAGCACTTAGAACAATACTGGAAAGATTCGCAAATTGAAAGTAAGATCTTCATTTCACTGTGTTTACTCTTTCGTCTTTTGTTCTCCGTATCGTTTTTTTTTTTGGAGAGTTTTGTCACCCTCCAAATAAAACTTGAATGGAGACTAGTTTAGTGGAACAGAAAAGTTTGATAATTTAAGAGAAACATTCAGCTTTATCAACCTGATGTTGATAAAGTTGAGTTAACTGCTGTAGCTGGTTTGTTAAGATGTAGTTTTGAACGGTAGCCTTTGATCAGATCAAAATTCTCTGACGAAGGGAACCGCTCGAAACGTGAGCTTCAAAATCTCGCTACGACGGTTAGTAGACCGTTTAACAGCGTCAGAAAAAAAAGGGTTGGTAAACAGCTTTCTGTTGATCTTAGTCCTAAAGAATCTAATCACTTTGTCTCTTGAGAAACGTCCTTCTTTAAGGTTGGTTAAAATTGTTTGTTCGTAGCTGGGTGTCCACTCACGGGAGGTTCAGTTTATCTTCGTGTCCTTTACGGAGGTCCAACTGTAGATGAACTGAATGGGCAAGGCCATGATCTTCTTCCCGTGTCTTATGAACACTCCATTTGCTATCAAAGTGTCTTGTACTCGGATTCAAAAGTCTCTTATATAAAACTCTCATACTTTCGTCCTTCGACGAGTAGAGACGAAACACTAATATTTTAAACTGGGTAAAGTTTCATTCGTTTCGTATGTCTTATTTCTTTCACCAGGTCAAGGGGTGACAAGGTTCTGGTAAGCTGTCTCTGTAATATTCAACAGATTTGAACCTCTGTTATGCCATTGTACCACTGATTTGAATCGCCGAAATATTACTGAGAGACTGTTTCGCAATGATTGTGCTTCCTCAGGGAGACGTTCGGCTATATAGGAAGTAAATGGACCGACGGCCCGTCAATGGATCAGAAGTTTGCGAGGAAAAGGGCGATGCAGATATCAGTAAAAGTACAGTGCGGTACGTACGCGATACTTTGTAACGTTCTCGCTAAATTAAACTTGGCAGATAAGGAGATGTATATTCCGTGAGTCAAGACAGTTTGTTGATTCTAATGTCTAATCATGAACGAACGCCATGAAAGGAAGAACTTTTTTCGTAAGTGATTGAGACTGCTGATAAAGGTCATTGAGTATGCAAGCTTTCAATACAACTCTCTTTCTGGACGTTTTTCTTTTTTACGCATCAGAAGTGCGTTAATTTTGCATCCCAATTTCAACAACATTCACGGATACGATTACTACCTAATTTTTTCGGGCAAGAATGTCACCGACCCCCCCCCCCCCCCCCGCCAGTCCGAAGGTGCCCCCTTACGCCTATGATCAAGTACAAAGTTGGCCCGAAGGGCTAAATTGTCATGTTTGATCAATGTATAATGGCATTTAAAATGACAAAAATTATCGTAAAACGCGCGAGTAATACTTAAAGCTGTCGTGACAAACGGTAATTGTACGTAATTTTTGGACCTTGAATGAAATACAACCTTGAAAAGTACACACTGCTAAGGGGAAAAGACCTAGCAGACTAGCAAGGTAAATACAATAAGTGAAGCGAGCAGGGGCGAGTACGTATGGGACTGCCGTGACAGAGCTATCAATTGCACTCTGCACTGGGTTCTGTCCTCGTGTACTGGTTCACAAAAGCCGACACAAAAGACCAAACAATACACAACAGCTAACCAATGACTCCTAAACAAAGAAAGAACAATGGTTATTCCCTTGTCAACCGGTACACCAGGACAGAACCCTGCACTGAGATTCTCTCGTTAGTTTTTCTAGATATCACAATTCCTTGCCAGCACGAATTAGGCGTATCCTTCAAGTCTATGAGAATATAGCGATTGTACAATGTTAGCTCTAAACATATGTTGCTAACACGCAGCTCAACACCCAGCTTTTTCTCGTTTCCTCAGACGTGTGCCTCAAGTGGCGAGAGTTACCGTTTGCACAGAAAAACATTGGTCGTGAATTACCTGACGATTGGTGCTGCGCCATGCATCCTGACCCGAAATGCAACAGGTTTGTTTCACCTTCATCGTCCTAACCAGGAGTCATATGTTTCTAGGAGTTTTGACCAGGTTCTTGTTTTTCTTTTACAAAAAGCATGTTTAATTTCCAGTTTTATCGCGAACTCGAAGGTGGCAGGCTTATTTGTTATAAGACTGTTCTATGTTACCTTGTTCTGACAAACGTGATATGTTTTATGGCAAGGTAAACGCGTTTCCCATTCAACACTCACTGCAAGTTGTTTTTCTTTAATAGTTGCGAACGGCCCGAGCAGAAAGTTACGATTGCCGTTGGAAGCCTGCAGAAGCAAGTCAAAACTGCAGAAGAAAAGCACATGGACATGCAGGAGGACATCCGAAAGAGACAAGAAGCGCTCCAGAAGTCAATGGAGCGGCAGGTACTTGTTTTCCACAGCCCTTTGAAATTACTTACTAAATTATATGCTAGAAATTATAAGGTGTGTCCCATTAATACTGGGGCTTAATTATTGAGTGGCCGAGTGTTGATTGCAGGGGGAGAGGAGCTCGGATGTGCCTAATCTAAGGATTAACTAGGGACGGGAGTATCGTTTAAGATTTCTCGCATGGTTCTCCGCTGAAGCCAGCTGATGACGATGGTGTCCAACTTTAACGGTGTTTGGGCCTCATTCTTTGTGTTAGATAATTGAATTGTGATGCGATCAGTTAAAAAAAATGGAAAAATGAGGCTCGTGAAAGTGTAACTGACGCTGCCTCATTACCAACAACAGTTATCAATATTGCAAGCGGAACATGCAGGACAGAGGTATTCATTCTCTCCAAACTTGAATCGTTTCGACAAATGTCGATCGCTTTGTGCTACGAATGCAGGGATAAGCTCCAATGGTGTGGGTCACGTTGGTTCAACTGCAGACTTGGCCTCTAACTTTTTATTGAATGTTACACCCGTCTTTGTACCTTTATAGCGTCAACGTACACCACAGGTCGCACAGAAAGAAGACAGAGTTAGAATTCAGCCACAAGCCGTAGCACACAAGAAGGTAATTTCCTCAGAGTTATCGCTAAGCCCTATTTTCAAGTTCTGTAATTGCTTAATAAATTATTAACCAAGCAAACCATCTCGTTCGAAGATGTTGTTTTATCATCACGCGACGCGTGACAACCAAACAACATAGTGTTTCGTGATGAACCCAGTAACGGCTGTGAGGTAGACCTAACACCCACAGTATATTTAACAATTATCCTGCGAAATCGCGCGGAATATCGTCTGATACTTAGCCGACGAGGCCGTAGGCCGAGTCGGCTAAAATCAGACGATATTCCGCGAGATTGAGCAGGATAATTGTTTTATTATTCAACAAATTGATAACAAAATTGATTTCCAAGCTCGTAACATTTTTAAACCTTTCTGTCGACATTTTTTCACTTCACTTTTTCTTCCCACGTACGAAGCTACGTTTATCGCCGCATATCTGTTACCTACGGATGACAGATATCGAGAGCATCATGACCATATTTGGATAGTGTTACAATTTGTTGAATAATAATGTTGATTATTTGTCGCTTAGTTAAGCTGTTCATGGCAAACTAAGTGAAATGATGTGCTACCACTACCTTCCTTTTGAAATTCTTAAAGAACCTACGTCACGGTTAAACGGTTTGAAAAATTAAGCCTAAATTTTTCAATTTCGTCGTGTGTAATCAGTATTAATCTTCTCCATCCTTAGCCATCCTGGTTCCTTTATGGTTTATTATTATCTCTTTGGTGTTTTTCTATCTTTGTAAAGTATTATTTTCAGGTTTCCTTCAGTTTTAAGGTGATTTTGTTGACGGTCAAAATAACTCTAAATACCTTGAATGAGCTCCTTTAAACAAAGTATCTTCCTTAACTTATTGTATGGTTATTTGTTTCTTATTTAGATTGAAAGGACTTCGTCCGCTGAGAGCTCGAACTCTTCAAAGAGCGATAATGCAGAGGTAGAAGACAATTTCGTGCTGAATGCCACTTTGGATCCAAAATATGTACGTTTGTGGTCAACATCTTCTATTGTATTTGTCTTTGCAGAGACGGTTGCCCAAAAGACCAGTAGCGGATAGCACGGAAGGAGAAAGTAGAAGGACGAAACCTTCTAACGAGGTCAGTCTGAGTAAAGACTGGAGCGATATTGTAAGATTTGATCTGATTGCTTTTGGTATTCCAAGATAGTGTCCTAAAACCAAAACCAAACCAGTTACTTACCAGTTAGACTACTGAGCCGGTCTCAATCCGTAGCAAAACCAAAACCAAACTAATTACTTACGAATTAGACTACTCAGCCAGTCTCAAATCGTACTACAACCAAAACCAAGACCGGCTGCAAGACCAAGCCCACGTTCGATATATCAATATTCTAACATGGCTCCGCGCCTCTCGAGTCAAAATTGCAAATTTTTAAAGTTTTTTATTGTCCCTCAATTCCCAAAAGTGACTTGGATACAAAGAAACCACCACCAAGTATAGAAGTTTGTCCTTAAGGCCTCAGAGCCATGCTAGAATATTGATATATCGATTGTGCCCTATTGCCTAATTTTTTTCCGACACTATTCAAAACCTCTCTAGATGCAAAAGAAAAGTATGTGATCTGTTAAGGGATCCAGTTGATCATTAAATTCAACGAATAATTATCTTTCTTTCTCAGCCAGTGAAACGACGAAATGAAGAATCTCGGCCTACTGTAGAGGTAAGTTTTCATGAATTTTGTTGATATTGTGTAAGACGTCATTGATTAGACTCTGTTAGTTATAAGCATTTTTCCTTTCAGGCTGTGCAGGCCAAGCGGAAGAAAAGTGACGTAGAACTAACGAAGGTACGAATGCCACTTATGCCAGTGGAGTGGTTTTAGACGTTCTGAAACTAACAAGAAAAAAACTAAAATAAACAATCACGTGGCCAACAGCTATGAACCAATCAAAATCAGGGAAAATAAATAAGACTGCGAAAAAAATGAATGCAACCAGTAGTCATGGTTGGCTAAGTTTTGCTCCAGATTTATTCGGTGTCGATTTCTATGCGTGAAATTTGACGACGCTCTCGACAACTATCATGATCATGCACAGAAATCTCTAGCTCATTATCTAATTGTTAAATAGAATAGACTCAGCTTGTGATTTAGAATCCTCTTCTGAACTTCAACAGACTGACGTAAGGAAAGAAAATCAAGAACAACGAGAAAAGACGACGAAGACTCGAGAAAAACCAAGGCCAGAAGAATCAAGACCAGTAGAACCACGGCAGGAAAAACCAAGCAGAGAAGAACCGACACCCGAGGTGCAACGAACAGAAGAAAAAAGTAAAAAAGAGAGAACGGAACAAGAACAACTGGAACTGGAACAGCTAATGGAATGGAGTAGCGAAGGAGAAAATGAGACAGCAACGCGTAAGAAGAGCATTTCTGGAAATTATTTATTAATTTGTCTTTCCCTACAGTGACAGTGTCTTGTCCGTGGACAACTGACGAATATCATTATGTAAAAATCTAATCATCAGTTGTAACAGTAAGATATAACGAAGTTTCCACAACCACAATTGTGACCTCGAGAACTACATAATTAAATCCATAAATAAACTCGTATTAACTCGTCTATTTAGTTTATCTGTCCGTGTCGGTGTAAGGAGATTTTCTCAAGCTGAATGTGGAACGATAGAAAGAGGAACAAAGATAATTTGCCGTCTTGGTTCACGTTCTTTTAAGTCACAAAATTTGCTAATTGATTACGAAATGCACGAAGATTAACTAGTGCAAGTGCGGAGCCCTCGTTGTTCTCATCAAACCTTTACGTAAAAAGTAATGTATGTACGCGTTCAGTGAGGGGAAATGACACCTAGCATATGACTGCAAGTGTGTCGTTAAGACGCCTGCTCACAATTTTTTCTTTCTGTTGTTAGTTCCAAAGGGAACCAAAGTGGAAGCACGGGTTGATAATTCTAAATGGTAAGTTCTTTCATGGATATCGACAGTAAGTTCGACCAAATATCAAAAGATCACCAATAAGCCGTCGGGTCTTTTTGCAGGCGTATCGTAATTGTGCGTGGTAAAATACGGTAGAACGTCAGATAACATACACTTGAGTTGTGTGTTTTTTTTTCAAGCCCGGATTTATTGTAGGAATGATTGGTTAACAGTAAAGAGCTGAATATTTGAGGTGCATACAAGATCCTGTAATTGAACTGACCGTCAAAAAACATTCTTGGACATAACGATGTCAAACGTAAACTATTTTATGTTGTCGCCAGGAAAATACCAGTGGTCTCTAAACATAAAAGAAAGTGCAAAACATGAGATATAGTTACGGTTCTTATTTTAGAGGTAAATCTTAATAGAAACCCATGGTCTTTATTGGAAGAGGGTATTGTACGGTCAGGGGTTGGGGTGGGGCAGACGGGTTTGTTTTTGTGCTGGAGGGAACTTCCTTTCAATGTTAACTGTACTCGTTTGGTGTTGTTTAGGTATATTGGAACAGTATTGGCTGTGAAGCCCAAGAAAGGAACGATTTGCAGAGTTCGGGTAAAGTTCGATATGTATCCGAAGGACAAATACGATAAATGGTAAGAGTACAGAAAGTTTGAAGAGCACATTAAAAATCAGGAAAAAAGTGATTTGTTGGTAATATTATTAAATTGTTGACTAACGCACGTGAGAATAATAACACCTTAAATAGATAATGACTGTTAACAGGGTTGTATATAAGAGCTGGTAGCCGGCGAATTTCACCAGCTTCTCTGCCAGGTTTCGCCGGCTACTTTCACTGTTTCACTGTTTCACTAGTCAAGGTAGGTCGAAGAGATGATGTTTATCAGGTCCCACAACCGTCTACTTTTTACAAAACTCCGGCTACTTAAAAACCTAAAGAAAACGCTGGTTAAGCTCAACACCAGTGGACACGCATCATCCGACGGAAAATTCTTCAAAACAAAAATAGAAGTCATATTGACAGTAAACAAACGAACAAATGTGACTGTCCGGTGGTTTAATATAATCAGCTGCAATCATGGCGTTCATGAAATTTTGTTTTTGTCTTCAGGTTTGACCATCCAAGTGATGACTTGAGAGTTCTACAAGTAAGTCTGGTTGCAATCAAACCTGAACAGACCTTTCTTGCCAGTCATTGTTGTGGCGGCAACAATCAGAGTTGATTCTAAAATCTTCACATTCCGTCTCGTTTATGCTCCTGACACTAAATATATGCCATCAAAAAGCGCGTGCGAACTAGATCAGATACCTTAGACAGAATAACGCCTTAAGAAAAGAACCGGCAAAATATTTGTAATTGAACTAGACTATTGCTGCAGTGTTAGAACTCTCGATCATACCTTCCTGTTGGTATGTTAACGCTGTTGCACGTTATTTTCAGCCCGTCGAAGCTCCAGCTCCAAAATCACCGAGCCCAAGTCGCGAGGTTCCTACCTCGACGTTTGTTGAAACGCCGCCTAATCAGCAGCAGCAGGAGGAACCGCCTCAGAAGAAGCAGCGACCACAGCAACCGCCAACAGAAGCGGTGCAGTCTCCGGAAGACAACCGGGTGTCGTCCATGTCAGACGAAACTTCTATTGCAGAAGAGGAACCGACTGTTGTTCATGAATTCGCTGACATGCTAAGGTTTGGCATTCTTTCTAGAGGTAACAGTATTATGATTGGAGTAGTTTTTTTACCGCACTCTTTTTCTTGTAGACGGTGTCTTTGCTACTTTGCGCCTCCATCTTTCCAAATACAAAAGGACGACATAAAGAAGATGAGCACTGCCGAATTGAGAGAGTTCCCACTGGTAAGAAATAATTCAACCCGGTGTGACCTTCAGTTAATCAGTGCACACGGAGTGCTCAAGAGAGTCAATGTTGACAGGTCAGAGCGTTGAACGATAGTGCGAGCGTCCCTTTAAAGAGCAGCGCCACAGTGTGTGCATCTTGAAAACGTTAGCCTAAATTTTTTAAGTCGGTCACATATCAAACCTTGAAAACAATAGATCAGGGCTTTTACCCCAACCACAACAAAGCAATTTACACCAAGACATATGCAAAGACAAACAGACAAGCATATTTACAGATGTACAGTGACACAACTATAACACAACTAGTCTTCCAGCGATAATACCTAACATCACTTTGTTACCTCATTCAGTTGTAAAAAGATCTGTGACGATCATTAGGCAAATTTGTGTTGGTCGTTCATGAACGTCTTGCGTAAAAAGTGATGACGCTTTGATTCCCCCTGTTTACAGGAATCCTTCTTTGATAACTACGAGAAAGGCCTGACGAAGGTATATATTCATTCTTGAAGTGTTTATATTTTTTTTCAAATAGTAAAATAAATACTAAAAGAAATAAATACAAAAAAATAAAATAAATGCATAAATTATTTAAGAGATCTGTAAGTAGTCACTTAACTTGTGTCAGAAGCTAAAATTGTATTAATTGGTGACACTGAGATAAGCAAACAACTATTGTAAACTGAGCACAAGTTTGTGAAAAGCTTGGTGGAAGCTGACCAGTTGGCGATTTACAAAGAGTGAAGGGGTTGAAAGACAGACCCATCCTAATGAGTTTTGCGTTTAACAACTGGTTGGCTTAAAATATTAGCGGGAATTTGCGTCTGGAAACATTTTACTGTATATAAGGCACCTTCAAACGAGTAGCAAAACGATATACAACAGCATAACCTCGACAGTCATTGATTTCAGATGCTATCAGTGAAGTGCGAAACTTAGAAACGGAAGAATTGTAATGATATTTAAGTTTTAATTTGTTAGCTGACTCGAGGTATTTCTGCGATTCCAGTTGATCAATGGTTTTCGTGATGGGAAGGAGGCAGCCCTGCAAAAAGTAGCGGAAGTCGAGGAGCGTTTGAAGGAAACAGAAAACGAAAAAGAAAAGTCCACAACGAAACTATTAAATCTAAGAAAGAATGCAGGAAAACTGCTTCGTGTCATTCAAGAGGTTAGTTGATTCCCACAATTTGCTCGGACCAGGTAGCAACAGGCTCTGTGCTCCTTTGCCATATGTTGCGGTAGTGAAATTGTTGCCAATGTCGTTCTTCATGTAATTACTCCTTTATTGTCGTTGTTGTTATTTTTCTTGCTACTGCTGCACCAGCTGTTGTTGTTATTGTTATCGCGTTATCTTCACTTATTACTTTTTACTCTTTTAGGACCCTAACGAGTGCCTACTAAGCGAAGATGACGTTTCAGATACAGTAGATGAAATGATGGAAACAATCGCGTATCAGGCTGCGGAGCGATTATAGCCACGGCCAATCTTTTCTGCTAGCTTTTTTCTTGAATTCCTTACGCGCCATTCTTTTGTTTTATTTCATCATGCACCGTCTTTTTACAAGCCACACAAGACCCAAGATTTTGTACGCTAGACGTCCATGACAGTTTTATAGAAATGTGCTATTAGCGCTGTGCGCAAAAGTACCACTGTTGCTTTTCTACTTGAGCTATTTAAGACTAACGCAGCAATCAGCTGTGAATTGTGATTGTAAAGCGTTATACGGCTGAATGTCCCTTTTTTAAAAAAGAATTTTCGATAAACATGCTGTTAGAAGATAAACTGTGGATCCAAATAGCCGTGCTTTTTTAACGGTCACGCTACGAACGGTCAAGTTGTTGCAATGTTTCGTTACAAGACGACCGTTGCAAGTGAACGGAGATCGAACTCCCAGTCGCCCGATATTGACAATACAAATGTTCAAGTTCAGATACGTCGGTAAAGAATGTTTATTCTTAAAACCAAACAACAGATAACATTTATATATTAAACTCATCCTGGCCAGATGCTAGACAGTATTTCAGACAGATCTGTATATAAATATGAGTTCATGTTGTTAAACGATATTTATCGCAGTCAAGAAGAAACTTTCTTTGATACGTCAGCATTATTTTCCTGTCTAGACAGCAGTTATAAAAATAATTTTTACAAAAAATCTCATTTAAAACTGCCTCATGTTAACGCTTTAATGAAGAGTCGAACGCTTTCTCGAGCCAGTCATAAAAGCAAAACCCACTGCAGTCAACAGGCCCTTTGCATGCTGGGACGCAAGTTGCGCGGTGGGAATTCCTAAACAAACAGCTAGCCCCAGTCCACCTTGTCCTGCCTTTGTTTTGGAAGTCTCACTGAGCAACTTGCGTCCCAGCATGCCAAGGGGCTATTACTCTGGTCAATGACACATTATACGGGCAATCCCTGCAGTGAACCAACCAAAACCCTAAGTTAATACGCAAAGCGCGGGAAAACGAGTGTGAGCGAGTCGCGGTTCGTTTTGGTTTTACATCTGACTGGATGACAATGTTGCGTCATTATTTTGAATATTTTTGTGCGTGTGTGTGAAACAAAATAACATTGCTCTAAGTTATCAGGTGTGGACTAGGTGTCGAGGGAGAGGGCAGGGAGGGAGCAACCACTGAGTGAGTCCGTCAACTATGTATGCCTCGCCGATCAGACCAGGGCTGCTATCAACAACCAATCAAATTGCCGCTTCTAAAGGTAAATGGCACGTGAGAACATTTCATATTTTGATCATCAAACTGCCATCTTCGTTCTCTTCTGTATGCAGGAGTAGTTACTCATGCATTGGCCTACATTCCCTATTCTGCATCTTCTGGGACTTTGGACCGAGGACTTTGTGGGTCGGTTTCAATAGTCTGTCAAAGGATCATAGTGTTTGACAAAGCATGCATATTAAGCCTTTGTTTTTAGCAATACATGAGCCTTCGAATGAAATGAGCCCCTGCCAACCAGGCGGGTTTTGTGTTGGAAATGTACTTTTGGAAAGGGGAGGAGATTTCCGTGCGGATAGTATACTTCATGAGAAACTGCAAAATTAATTAATTAATTTCAGCACCAATACAGAATCAAGAAGTGCTCTTTGCGTACAACTGAATTCTCGCCGAAGCGTTTTATTAGAATCGATACAATTTTGAAGTGGACCGAAGAAATTCGATCAATGGTGGCAACAGCATGTATAAGAGTTGTTACTTGCCGACAATTTTACAATTTAAATAGTTCTTTTCACTAGCGAAATGAACATGTTAATTCTTTAGAAATCAAAAGGAATCTTTTCTTTGGATTTTCGTTTATCACTGGGTTGCATTTATATCCAGGATGAAGAAATTCCTGTTTCAGGTGAACTCGGCGTTATAACCTTTACAATTTTTATTTGTCAAATTAGTTTAGTGTCGTTATTTTTTCTATATAAAAAAATATACGTTAAACGTTTTTAGTCGATTTATGATTTTAGTTTAACAAACTGTGCTTTATTTCACCGACAGTTGTATATTCTTGCAATCAAGTTTGGGAAGTCATGGATTACAGTCCAATCCATAGTTCATAACGAAAATTGAGCTCTACCATAAAGTTATAATGACACAGCTACACGAAAAATAGACTCTATTAGCTTAGTCAATTTAGTTAACGGCTGGTGTGTCGATGAAATTCACCTTGGACAGGAATAATCCACCATGCGATCCCTTTCAGTACGCCCAGCTCCCACTCGTCCTGTTTCTTCTGGGTTGCAGCCGGCGGGCGAGTGGGCAGGGGAGAGCTGGGTTCTTGTGTTACTGTATAGTGAAGGGCTGTTTGCTGTGTGATGAGAAAGTAACATTATTCGATTACATAATGACGACAGACATAAATAATGCCATCTTGACTCTTAATAATGGAATCTATGTTTTCAAAAAGATACTTTTCCAAGTGAATTTTTAGAAAACCTGAAGGGTAGGAGGAGAAGTTTTTGCTGAATACGATACCCAAAACGATTCAAAGGAGAAAGGAATGTATATTTTACGAGAAGCTTAGCATTTTAAACTTCAGTATTCAATTACAAAAGTTCCCTTCACACTCACCAGTTCGCCAATGTAGCTGAGCACGGAGTTTATTCGAGTTTCTATTCCGCTGAATTTACCCAAAAATTGGCTGTTCTTGTTCCGAGATTCGTAAGTTTTCATTGCCATTATGAATTTCCTAATGGTATAGAGTTCTTCTGATGTCTTCTTTAGAATCTTTTGCTCCTGAAGACAAGAAAAAATATATTGGTCTGTAACTTGTGAATTCAGGTGCTATTTGCTCAAAATACTAAAATAAATAAACAAAGTTAATTAAAGCGAACTTTACGAAACCAGCGCTGAATAAACCGGCGTTCTTTCGATCACAGCAAAT
>JAHPZR010021270.1:30000-85000 GCA_019787425.1 Platygyra sinensis | reverse complement strand
AATATTTCGAGATATTCTTGAGTGTTGTACTGGTTTATTGAAACCACCTATGACGTCATCGCTTAACTCACAAAAACGTAAATATCTCTAAAACGAAAAAAGATATTCTAAAAAGAAAAATGCTATTCTTCTATGCAATTATTTTTTACTTCATAGGCGCTTTAAACATTTCATATTTTCTTCAATTTAACCTATACTTTGAGAAAATATATCCCTTTACCAAAATGCCCAAACATCACCCAAAAATTTGCCCAAAACCGCCAAACAGTAGTTGGACGGACCATTAGAAAAGTGATGGGGGGGATGGGGAAACAACCAAAAAAAATTCATGCAAGGTAAAATGCGAAGAAAAAAAATTCGTGCAAAGAAGAAGGTAAAGAAAAAAAATTCATGCAGAAAGAAGGTCTAATTGCGACTTTTATTTAATATATAAACTTTGCCAGTGTATATTAAAAATAATTCTTATTCAAAATTTCTTGGGGCCTTACCCAGGCCCTGCTATATTACTATTAACAAATAAAGACATCTTATAGTGTACTGAAGAGTTTTCCTCACACCGCATGAAATCACAAATATAAGGTGACATAAATAGCGTCGCGCACTAATGACGTCACGAAAATTTAACCCTCAGTGTGACTCAGACAAACAAACCATTCCACGGGCTACTTCTTTGAGAGATACGTGTGCAACAAGGTGCTCGTGAACTCCTCACCTAGATACTCAAGGATCATATATGAAGGCTGTTTATGAATACAGAATACACCCGTTTACTTCCATAACAGAAAAAAAAATTTTTGTACCCGACATTCATGTGTATCATTCACAAAAACCCAGCAACCCGGAAAACTGTGAAATACCATAGAAGATATCATGGCGTAGATCCGATCCAATTCGTTGCCTTGCCTTGATGAAACTAGACTGCTCCGTCTTCGCATATAAATAAAGAACAATACAAGCCAGCGCTATTTATGTTACATGTATCGCGCCAAACATATGAATGAAATATATGCAGCTGAGATCTACTCACAGTCACAGATTTGTTTCTGTGCTCGGATGGATATGGTTCTATTGAAGTCTAGGTCCTCCAAATTGCATGGTACACCTAATTCTGCCATGAATTTGGAATTGTCTCGAAAATCACTGTGTCCTCTTGTTATATCGTGTTCGTTTGAGTGGACGGCTCGGGTTGTCAAGTTTGGGAATTTCTGCCAAAAGTCAGCTGATAAGTCTTCTCTACGAGAACAGGATAAAGGCAGCAGATAAGTTTCTTCGTGATATACGTTTTTCAGTGAAGTATTCTGATCGGCTAGTCGCAACCGCGCGCTAACAGGTCTCGAACTCCAATTCCTGAAGGTTTTGGATCCGTCCGACTGTTACTGGGGATTTGCAAGATCTTCGTGCAATTTGTGACGTTAAGGCCTTTTTCTGGACACCCTGAATATGTTTTACATTACCCACAGTAGCAGTATTTGCTTTCCAGCATTATTTAATCTAACCAATCCTGACATTTTGGAGTGCAGGGCACTATAGAGGGGCTGTTTTGGTGAATGGAGTATGGCATCATGATGATGTGCTGTGGGAGAGGAATTCCAGAGAAATGCACAGGGAAGCCGTCTACTCCAAGTGGCTTCCTCCTCTCTCACTGGGTGTTCATTTTCGAAAACATTTTGCATTAAAAAGTGGCCTGTATCCTTTGATCTGCTGTGAGTGTAGAATGATTTATAAAGCACAAAGACATAGATAATGAATCAATATTTCACTGTTCAAAACAAAGCAATATTTGTCTCAAAAAAAAAATTCGTGCAGAGGGTTTCATCTGAAAAAAAATTCTGCACAAGCAATGAGCCAAAAAAAAAATTCGTGCAAGCTGAAAATTCCCCACCCCTCCCATCACTTTTCTAATGTCGGTCCCTTAGGTTGCTTGAAACGTGACCGAGATATTAGCAGAAAGGCCGTGTCAAGCGACGTCAAAACAGCCTTGACGTTAACCCCCGCCTTAATGAAAGCACTGAAACAGTTTTATCCACTGACCTGATATTGTGGTTTTCATGTCTCGAGGACACAGTTGGTTTGACGCTCTCTGGTTTGTTTCAAACAGTGCTAGTAGCAACTGGACCGGTTTGAATGATCTTTATCCTTCTTTGAACGAGCCACGGGACGTGTTCTAAAATTAAGGGTTGATCTAAAGTGATCTAAATATAATCAACTAATGTTTGATTGCGTATTTCTGCTTCCTTCTAACTGGTCCATTTAGAAAATAACTAACTAATTAACTACCGGCTAAACTGTACTTAATTCTGCCTTCATTCGCTTTACATGACATCAACCTGTTCTTTCGTCGCTTGTTAATGTTGGACCAGGTTCCGTTAGCACTGTTCTTCTCGTATTTTTGGGCGATCATCTCTCTTTTTAGTCAAGTAAAGAACATTTGGAAGGAAAATTGAAACAAGCAGAGAATAAATACTTCCACGGGACGTATTTCTAAATGTGTCGATTTAACGCGGTTTGTTAAAGAATATGCTTGATAGCGCAATTCTGTTGTTTTTTTTTATAACCGGTCCAGTTCTCAGAAGAACGAGATTGCTTGAAATCGTTTTTCTTTCATTTTCAGCTGCTGTCGTTCCTTGGGATCAGGAGCCATAATCGGGGACGGAGACCGTAAGTGCGCGACATTTCTAGTATTGGGGCTGTCCCCATGATATCGGACAACTTTTCCGTTTTTAGAACAAATTGCGCTATCGCCTGCGGCACACGCGAGTACATTTTGCGAGGATTTTTGCGGATGTCGCGCGGGAGAAATGGTGTCCAAAATCCCCGGAGTCTTTTATGCTTTTGGTCTTATGGGAGTTACAACTTTAGGGGGATTATGGGTCACGACCCTCACAGAAGCATGCAGGCACTTTGGGGGGAATCCTCAGCGAATACCTAGAGAACAGGACTCCGGGGGGGGGGGAACTGAGGAACATGAGAATCCAGGAACCGAGGGAGCTAGAACCGAGGAACTGAGAAACCGAGGAACTGAGACTGAGAACCGGGTACCTGGGAACTGCTGTTGTTCCATCTGCCACTGGAAATTTCCGGAAATTGTTAAGTGCTACGGCTAACATTTTCCGAAAATTTCTTGTGGTGAATGGAACAGTATTTTTCCGAATTTCTAGAATTGAAAGAGGGCAGCCTCGCCAGTTACACTTTCCGGAATTTCTTATGCGGAATGTCCATTCAATGGGATTTGTTTTTGATATTCTGGAATTTCTAGTTGAATGCGCTTCTTCACGCCAGGAAATCGACTCGAATGATAAGGACATGGCTTGCTTGGTCACATGATCTCCGCATAACCACTCTAGACCCAGCTTTCTCTGAACGTGCTAAACGATCGGAAAGATAAGACGTAAAAAAGTTATATTTGATGGTGAATATTTCATTTATTTCTGTTTCCTAAGTTTTTAGATTCTGTCTTGTACAGCCGTTCAGCAACGACACAAGTAAATAAAGATATCTTAAAAAAAGGCTTTTTTTGTTTGTTGTTTATCATGACAGAACAAAAAAATAACACAAAAGAACCCAAACAAACAAGGGAGTTGGAACATGCGAAAAGCTTTTGTTATACAGCTGTTTATGATTCGCTGGCCAAAAACGCGTGTCAGCAAGTCTGCGGCACATTTGAGACGTATTCGTCCACGATTGGCTTGAGTTTCTAATCCATATTCATGCAACTGTAGCATGTGCTTCAAACCAAACAGGCCTTGGTTGTGTGAAGACGTGTCGTTTGTGTGAGGAGCAGTTTGTTCTCTTGAAGATGCCTGGTGGATGAAGAAGGGCTCAAAGGAAACATGAAGTCTTCACGCTATACAGCCTAAAGTAAGTATTGCATTTTATACAGCTGTATAGAAGAGAACCCAAATGGTACCGAAGTTGATTAACACGCACACTTTCGAAGCGTCGCTTCGGGTCCATATTCGACAGCCAAGAAGCATCGTTTCTTTCGCATAACGATTTGAGATAATAACAAAGACCTTAAAGCAACGCTCGAAATAAAGATGGAAAATTTTAGAACTACTGACAAACATTTGAGGTCTATCGTTTCGTAATGTTCTCCAAAAACCTTCAGTATGTACAATACAATGCTACCTTGTGTTGTATTATTTGTATTCTGATCACATCGCGCGAGTCCTTGGCAAGGTTTTTTTGGAACTTAACTTTAGGAAACGTGTTATAAAGCCACAGTTATAAAAATTGGATTTTAGCCCCACAGAAAAAGTGTATTAGTTTTTTTGGCCCTCGTAATCGAAATCGTTCGCTAAACAAGCGAGAAACTTCAACTGTTCTATGTTATTAAAAGATGAATCGTGATTTGCTGACAGTAAATTTATTGTTTTTATTTTCAGGTAGACTTCAATTCATGGAGAACTAACCAGAGGAAAGAAATCAAGAGGACAAACTGGAATCACTGAATCTGAAGGAAAGATTACAAGATAAGAAAGTTGACATTACAATATAATTAATTAAAAATGGTGGCTACCTCAATCATAATTTGCAGAAGACAAACTTCACTGTTGATTTTAAAAAATCGATTGTCTGCTTTGCCAAATTTAAACTTGAGAATAGGACAGTTGGTGCAGATTACTTGAAGGAAAAGCCTCCTGATTTTAACAGATCGGATTTTTATCCATCCTCGGAGACTCAGGGGCAGTTAGTGGGGGCGGGAAAAGTCTAAAACTGGCGAGAAAAAAATTCGCCCGAAGAAAAGTCCAGCGAATTTTTTTCTTGCCCGTTTAAGGTGCTGAAAACAGTTTCCAGTATTTTTCAAGACTTAGAGTTTGATGGGTCATTGCAACCATTCTATACCGGTTGACGCCAAAATTATGGTATCAACAAACTGCCCAATCATCGGGGAACAAGTTGCTGTTAATTTTGGGGCACAATAGGTTACCATAGCAACAATATGACCTGCTAAAAACACCCTTAATTTTAGCTTTAAGAGCTTATAACTCAAAAACGAGCTTGGTGACCCCCATTTTTTATTATCGAATTGTAATTAGCATGATAAGATGCAACTTTTTGCAAAGTTAAAAAAAATTCTACGAAGGGGGTTCAGAGCCACCTTAAATTTTCGAAAATTTAAGGTGGCTCTGAACCCCCTTCGTAGAATTTTTTTAAACTCTGCAAAAAGTTGCATCTTATCATGCTGATTACAATAGCCCTTTTCACGGTTAGTTTTTCTCATTTGCATTACAATGTAATCCAACGTGGATGCGAGGCCATTTCGGGCTAAAACTGCAAAATAGCCCGAAATTGCCTCGCATACATGCCAGATTTAAATGTAATGCAAATGAGCAGAGCTAACCGTGAAAAGGGCTATTCGATAATAAAACATGGGGGTCACCGAGCTCGTTTTTGAGTTATAAGCGCTTAAAGCTGAAATTAAGGGTGTTTTAGCAGGTTATAGTGTTGCTATGGTAACCTATTGTGTCACGAAAATAATACCAACATGTTCTGCAATGATTGGGCAGTTTTTTTAATACCATGATTGTAGTATCAACTGATAAAGGGTGGTAATAATGGCCCATCAAAATCTACTACTTGGAAAGTGCTGGAAACTGTTTCGAGCCACCTTAAGCCTTTTCCCGCCCCCACTAACTAACTGCCCCTGGGTCTCCGAGGATGATTTTTATCGTATTTGTTCATTTACTTTCTGCTTTGCCAAATTTAACCATGAAAAAGGGACCAGTTGGGGTAGATTGATTGAAAATCAAGTCGTTAAAACTTCAGCCACCATTTTTAGCACCTTTCAAATGGTACTGTTTGTTTTTCCAAATGATCGTAGAATGCTAACCTCGAGCGGTCGCCCAATTTGTATTGGCTTTCTTACGATTTGTTTGAGCCTAAAGTCGTTTTGATTGAAATGTTTAACCTTGACTGTAAAAGTTTAAATTAAAGAATCATTTGATTGATCAAGAATCAGTATCAGGCGATACTGGGGTTTTATGTTACAACGTCGGTTGATGTTGGCAAAGGATTTTTTAAGGCGGCACTGAAACTATGCTTGAAACTTAAACAACCGACAAAGAAACAAAATTCTTTCAAAATGTTTTAATTTTCTAGAAAAAATTGTTCGGAATAATTGTCTCGTTGTGCAAATTACTCTGCAGTAAAGTACATTTTTACTCAGCGGAAGGTACACTTCAATTTGTTAATCTTTAAGATCGATTGGCTGTTAAAACAATGAGAAGAAAAGTTATTTTGGTTAATTTTTGCCAAAGTTGAATAACAAAAACAATGTTTGAGACTGTAAACAGATACCAGAAAGATTATGCAAACATTTTCTGTTAAACTATGGCTTCTTGTTGTGAATCAAATTGTTCCGTTTATCTTCTGGATTAACAGGAGAATTGATTTTCTTACCAAGTGACTTAGATCTTGTACAAAATGTTCTTACATGGATTTTTCTCGTGAACTTGACCATTCCGCCTTAAAAAAGTATCCTCTTGTTTTGTCCATCAACTGATAACTTGTTGTTGACAAGAGAACACAGACCTTCGAGTTACAATGGAAAATGCCCAACTGCAAGTTTGGTTTAAACTCAATTAAAGAGTACTACAAAAGGGTCATGGCTTCTCCTAAATTTATACTATCCGATTTGCATTTTATTTTAGCACGAGGAATTTGGAGCTTTGCAAAATTAAGTCTTCTACAAATTTCAAATCCACCGTAACCATGAAGTTAAACTTATCTCCCAGTGTCTTGGGAAGATTTGAGACTAAACGGCTCTTTAAAAGATTGTAAAGTTATGTTCTCCAAATTTATGAATCGCCCATGAGTTTGAATTTAGTACGGATTGCTTCATCATCAACACAACCTGATTGTGACAATATGTCAAAAATCATTTTCTCCAAAAAGTACATTTAAATTTTGAATTTGGAAATAACTCTGGAAAACATTGGAAGCAAGACGTTAGTCTTATTGCAATTTACTCGAGCTAACTGTGGTATTGTCGTATCAAGTTTTTCTATTTCACGAAGTACATTTCAAATTTAAAATATTTAGATATTTCTGGAAAACATTCATAGAAAGGATTCATTGTCCTGTTCCAAATTTGTTATTCAGTTGTGACTTGTCTTTAGCTATACCGTTTGCAAAATATCTGTTATTTTGGCTCGGTAAATTTCGGATCCAAAACACAAATATTTCACAAAATATTCAAAAACGTTTCATTATCTTGTCGGTTTAAATTTCAGCAATTTTCTGCTTCAAATCACTGCCACAAGAGGTTCAAAGTCTATCTTTTATCTCATCAAATCTCAAATGTTTAAAGCCGAAACATTTAACGAAATTTCATTGGTTATTCTGTTTCGTTTACAAATAATCTATAGACCATTTTATAGTTGTCTGCTCAGTGACCTGGCCTTTGGTACAGACCTCACTGTTTGTTGTGTCAATCAAGTTGTTCTTATGGTAACAAGGTGCATTTTCGTGAGAAACTGAGAGGTCCGCATGAAAGCAAGGTCAGCTCCAGCCTCGCTGCCATTCAAATGCCAGGTCACCGCGCGGAGAACTGAAAAATGGTCTATTAACAAAGAAAAATATTTTTTGTTCACGTTGACTTGTTTGTAAATATGGTGTCGTTCACCGTTGTTTAAAAATTGAAGCCCTTTTTATAGTACTCCTTTATGTTAGTTACACAGAGAAGACCGCAAAAGTGACTTGTTTGGTTTGATATAGTTAGAAACCTACGGACTACGAAGTGCCTGTGTTCTCTTAGTTTCTGTAGCTGTGGATATAACAGTAATGCCTGGTTCGGAGTATTTAAACGGTTTCAATAACTCGGGGTTCACAGTTATACAGACCACACAATAAAAAAAAACTCGATAGACAACAAATCATAATGATTACTGGTTCTCAACCAAGCTTACAGGTTAAAAGAAAAAAACTGACAAAAGGATTCGGTAACGTAATTTCTGCTATGTGTTACTTCAAAGTGTGTTGAACTTCGTGCTTTTGGAAGTATATTTACATCTCATTATGTAAAACACCACATTATGTAAAGATCGATTGGCTGTTGAAACAATGACAAAGAGTTATTAATGTTTGTCAAAGTTGAAAAACAAATCAATGTTTGAAAATGTAAACAGATGCATCCCTATTACAAAATTTGGGAAAAATTATGCAAGCATTATCTGCTCTAAAACTATTTTTTCTTCTTGCTGTGATCTAAAGATTAAAAGCGAAGAAATTGCTCTTCTAGCTTCTAAATTAACAGGACAAACGAAGGCTTATTTTCTTAATTTATTGTATATATAGCGAGAATTTTAGGCAATAAACCGTGCAAATAGAATTCTATATGTGCTATATTTCACCGGTGAAAAAAGCGATACGTCCAATCAGGTTTGCGTATAGCGTTCTTCACATGTGAAAAATATAACCTATCACCGTTCATGATAGAATCACTAAGCCAATCAGAGTAAAGCACTCTAATGGCTTCCGAGAAGCGAGGGCTTGAAATCAGCGTCCGCTTGAAGTTTGTGTCTCGATAACATGGCTTCGGTTCCCGTTTTACTTCACTTTCGGAAAAACAGCAATGGAATATATCTAACAAATATCTTGAGCGCTAGAACTTCAGTTTGAGAATCAATGGCCATTCAAGAAACCGAGGAAGTAAATTTAACATCGGAAAGCCAACAACATTCAAGGAGGAACATTCAAATTTAAACAGTGTAAGTCAACAGAGTCCGAATTTGTCTTTGCACAGCGCGAAACGTGGCCATGACATGATTGAATCTGACAGTAATTATGGACAAACGAAAAGATTTCTCTATGCATTTATGAATTCTCCCCTATTATATTTAAGCTTGTGTAGGCTCGTTGTACGCCTATATCTGGACTGGAAAGCGGATTTGTTTTTCATTACGCTCGGTCATCATGTCATTACGTTCTCAGCGTTCTGCATGTATAAAACTTATGGTGCCGGAGAAAAAACTAAAACTGATTTAATGGTTGTGTTTAATTCTCGTTATATATACAATAAACAGATTACAGCATAGAAAGTGCTTTGTACGGATTTTTATTCACTCGTTGCAAAACTTTGAAAACTCACTCGTTCGCTGCGCTCACTCGTCGTTTGCAAAGTTTTGCAACTCGTGAATAAAAATCCGTACGTCGCACTTTCTATGAAGTAATCTATTTTTATCATGATTAAATATTTACAAAATCAATCCAAAAGATTTTTTCTGTTCCACGTTTAGCACACGTTGGATCAAAAGAAAATGCAAACGGTAAAAAATATTTAATTGTTTTTCAAACTGAATTCGATCTCTTCACTTGGGTCTGTATAACTTGGAATGTTTTGTCGTTTATGCTTACTCGTGTATTTTTCAACAGAAAAATTGCAGGTAGGAAGGTGAAATAGAAACAACGCGTTCGTTCGTTAAACCAGGCATTAGTTTTATCACAAGCTCTTAGTTATTGAGTAAAAAGGAC
The DNA here is from genome assembly GCA_019787425.1 of Platygyra sinensis. Taxonomy (NCBI): domain Eukaryota; kingdom Metazoa; phylum Cnidaria; class Anthozoa; order Scleractinia; family Merulinidae; genus Platygyra; species Platygyra sinensis. The sequence goes on along the minus strand of JAHPZR010021270.1, from coordinate 75,526 downwards.
CTTTTATTTATCGGCAATCAATGTAACACAGGACAAATAATCCGTAGGAAATTAAGTAAAAGACTGACTGAATTAAGAACTTTGATTAAGTTTATTACTGAAAAAAAGTTTGCATTCTGCTAGGAAGTTTCTAAAATTACAAACTGGCAAAGATATGGAGCCTAGCAATTATCCTGTTTCTGAGCCTTCGTGGCAAAAACTACACTTTAATTTTCCCACGTCCCTTACACGATTTACAATTTTCGCTCAAAATAAACCTGCGTGTCTCAAATATCGGGTAGATTTTCGTAGAGTTAAATATTTCCTGTGTTACAAAGATTGTTGGCTTTAAAAGGTCTTGTCAGAGGCAACATGGCAAGCAAAAGTAGTTTAGAAGTAAAACAATTTAAGACTATCAAGAACTTGAAGTATTTTAGCGGAAAGCCGAACGATAAATTTCCTCGGAGCAGAATGCAACTTGTCATGTTGCTTGTCTTTTAACATGAGCTAACATGTACACACCATTTCGTGCAAGAAATTTGATATTTTTCAACCAAAATTGAATTTAGAAAGAATTGGAAGTTTATTTTTTGTAACGAAAAACGTTTTGCACGAGATGGTGTTTGTATTTTTTTGGCGGGAAATTTTAAGGCAAGCTATTTTGAATTTTTTGCTGAGAATGTGGTCAGGGGTAACGCTGTGCAAATTTTTTCAATTTTCCCGCCAAAAGTCTTAGTATATAGAGGGCAAATTTTTTCGTTACACCTTTTTAATTAATTGAACTGCCTGCTACTTAACTTATTAAAGAATATTTTTGCTGAATAAAACTTGTTGAAATGTGAAACACTTGTGCTTGATTACTGTTTTAATTGAATAATGAAAGATCACAAAGAACACTTAATACTAAGCATTGACTATACGGTATCAGGAGCAAAGACACCAGACAAGAAGTAGCGAAATTAGTTACTTTATTTAACATACAATTAAAACGTTTGTTTAAAAATTTTTCAACAAAATTGGCGCATGCGTATTTTGAGCGCCCACGTTTTTTGGCGGGAAAATTAAAAATAGTTAAACAGATGTTACAGCAATTACAAAGGGATTTTTTTAAAAAAAATAGGCGCGTGGGTTTTCTCGAGTGCTCGTATTTTAAACAGATGTTAGCATGGAAACAATCACAGCAAAAACGTTAATGGCACTTTCAACTAACAAATTTTGCTACAACAACTTCACGCAAAGTTCTGATTTCGGAAAAAAAACTTACACTTCTTGCAAACAATAAATTTGTGCAGCTATTCTTTCGAAGTCTTGATGTAACAGAAATCTAGATAATTTTGTTATTCATCTCTGCTAGAAAAATTTGTAAGCAAATATCTAAACTTACTGAGCACTGGGTAATTTTGAGAAATCAAGATAATTTAACAATTTTCTTTCCCAGTGGTCTTAACGAAAATAAAACCAAACCAAACAAATGTGGCGCAGTTTACAGGAGTTACTCTTTGTTCAACTGCTAACTCAAGATGACTGACTATCATCGATATAACATGGACAATTCAGCACAGATTAATTTTTATATTGCAAACGGTACAAGAGCCAATACGATTTATCTTACGAAGGGACTATCTTGCAAATATGTCGCTTGGGAAGTAAACAACTATCAAATGACGTGTGGTTTTTCATCGACCGTAACCGATGAAATTCATTTTATTTCATCTCTACGAATGTTATAAAAGCATGAATTTACCGGTTTAATTCTTGTGATATATTTGTTTCATTAGATTCTGAAGTGCGTTTAATTTACAAAAAGTTTGGGTCAAAAATTTGTCCTAACTGCTACAATTCTACATTTGCATTTTTTATCTGAAAGGTGTGAACTTTGTAAGTTGTAGTAATACTCTTTTATAGCGGACTGCTTTCTCAAAGTTTAATAATTTTACTTCAGACGATCTCATATTCAACGAATGCCGCTTAAAGAGGTTGGTTCAATTCTTGTAGTAGCTTTCATGACGGAAACGATCCCTTCTTCCAGCAAATAGTAAATATTATGAAAAAGGTCTCGAATACAATGAGAGGAGCTTGTGCCACACCTCCAATGGGGTTGCCTTTTTTCAGACAAGCGAGCAAAACTCGAGCTTCATTCACAAACGATGTGCTTCGGTGAAAAAAATAATAACTCTTACCAGTGTAACTGATATCTGTCTTTGAAATATTCCATCCATTCCTGTGCCATTATGCCAGCATCATGCCTGATACAAGAAAAAAATGGGAAAGGTTAGATTAACAGTGCACAGCAAGTGTACACAACATAAAGAAGGTACCCCTCGGCCTCGACTCTTACCGAGACTGGAGGTATTCGAGAAGTGGGAGAGTAGAAAAATAAAATTATTTGCCTGCCACACGAAATCTCTGCCATGTACTCTATCAAGCGCGTTAGGTGCTGACTCTAATATCAAGGTTGAAGGAGATTAACTCCAAGTTTGCGCTCCGACGAAGAAAAACTCCCGAGTGTACGGAAAGAGGCAAAATGGAGGATTATTCCTTGAATTTTTAGCTTAAAATCGATTACCCTATCAGTCAATGTATAATAAATAAATCTTTAAATCAATCAATAATCAATGAATCAATGAATAAAAAAGTAATTCGCGAAATGTCAATGGATTAATGGATTACAGTCCTTACTTTCCCTCTCAGCCATTTTGTATCAGTATTGAATAATGTGAGCTTGTCGAGATAAAACTTTCACCATAAATGTGAGAAACTGATTTTAGGAGACTTTTAAAACTCTCCGCAAAGCTTTGCTTTAGTTTGACTGGCAGTGCAGCATCTTGGGACAAAAACATTTGCAAACATGATTCCGTCTTTTCTTTATATTGTAGCATTAAAATATTGTACCAGAAAATTTGGGATTTCGCAGTGTATCTATCCATTGCGAAATCCTGGGATATGCTTCCCCTCACAAAACGCTAAATTGAACTAACCTCTTCAAGGAGCGTTATCATGTAGTTGTCCTTCAAACTTAGGTTCGTTTGACAACTTCCTGCTTAAGTTAGGTCTTCGCGAGTTTGCTTTTGCCTGGTGAGAGATGAGCACTGCGTAAATATAAATGGGAATATATGTTGTCATGTATGCATGTATACTGAATACAAAATAAGTTACCAGAACTAAACGAATGAATAAAGGCTAAGAAAAAACATTGAGTTGAATGTAGTTCGTCTAATGCATTCTACTGAGAATGATCTTTAATTTGTTTGACACCAGAAAGAGCATATAAAACTCGAGTTTCTTAAACGAAAACTATCAGTCCATTGCGATTTGAATACTATAACTGGCTCGTTTAAAATTTTCAAGAAGAGTTTGAGAAAACTTATTTGATCAAAATCAAGACGTTTCAATACAATGAGTTACTATTGCCATATGATAAATCATGTTGATTGCCTGGGAACCTATAAAAATCAAAATATGGTGGGATTTGGTGTGACACAAATCAAAGAACTTCTTCGAAGCTTTATATTGTATTTTCATTAGTCTACCATTTTAAAGGAAAATAGAATCTCTTTTATGAAGGAATATAAGCACAACGTTACAAATGTACCGGTTAAAATATGAAAAGTTCTTCATCATTGTAAACACTGCACTTGATTAAGGTGTCACGATAAATCCAAAGGGTTCAAAATAAATACATTCCCAAAGCTAAAACTCACGTACACCATTATTGCTCTGACAACCGACTTATTTTCAATGTAAGGTTTAGGAAGTGATTTTCGATTTCTCACATCCCAACATTAAACGAACCCCTCCCTTCCAGCAAAAAGTTTTCCACACCCACCCCGACAGTATATTACGAACGTTCCTTTGACTTACAAATCTATCAGTATTTAATTAAATAGCTACCGTGTAGAAATCACAGTGTACGTATGGAAACCTTTGCTCACAGTACTCAAGTAATTCTCAAATACAACGTTTGCCAATTACCTTTCAAGAACCGACTTCTAAGAAGCAAATGCACAACTCCCTCAATATTGAATCTGCACGTGTTGGCGGCCATCTTTCCACAGCAAAGTTCTGGTAAAACAACAACTCCACCTCGTCTGACTCGAGCCTCGCCAGAAAGATTTTGTCCAATTTGAAGATATGGACGATTTTTCAGGCTAGTAACGCTGATATAAAAGTCTTCTGTGCTCGACAAAAACTACGGAACGACGTTTATAGATTGTCTTCATTCGCTTCGCTCCTTCCTCGTGTGTGATTAATTACTGAATATTAATCTAAAAAATAGTGTTTGCAATTTAAATTAATCTCTGATTTCTAAGCACAAAGGTCAAGGACAACAACTACCACAATCCTTCAGTCCCTTCTTACCGCGATGTATTATTTTAAAACTAACGTATTGTAACGTGAGCGCTCGATATTTGGCTAATTTTCATCGTCAGCGAGAAGACATAAAGAAAAAAAAAGAAATATTTTTGCGCGTTTGTCGTCGAGACTCTACCATCTAGATCGTGTTATTACTGTAAGATGCCAGTCAGAATTGTACGTATGTCTCTGAAAGGGCAAATTTAAAAACGAACGCAATTGTTTTGTTAGTTACTATCCCTTCTTAAATTCATCATGTCTCAGCTAATCCAAATTCCCAATTCTAAGTCAGGTGGACGGGACTTACTCTCATGTTGTAACTAGAACGACAACAAACTGAAAATGAGCTATCTTCTCTGAAACTCTGGAGATTTAACCCCGACGTACTCGCACTCGTGGAAGTTTGGGAAAGCTCGAAAATGTTGTGGAAACATCCTCCTGTCAGATCGCGTTCCCACAGTATTTCTTGTTCTCACAAACTTCCACTCGTATTAGTATAACATGACAGTGATTGTATTGAATGAACGCCAAGTGGTTTGCAATCTCGTTCCCAGGGTCTCTCTCTATCATAATGATGTAACTCTTGCAAAGGGCCATTGCCTGATTTCTATCTGTGAATGACTAGGTACGCATCTGTAAATTATGGGTTAGCAACAATTGATCCACATAGTCAAAGTGCAGACCAAGAAGAAGAAGAAGTGAAGCCTTGAAGCAAAGACTGGCTCATAGCTGCCGGAGCTCATCCCGGTTTCTGTAGCATGAAGCGGCTATAAGTATTTCTACTTCCCCTGGACGGGAGGCTAGTCCATCGCAGGTGACTCCCCCGCAATTTGTTAGGTTTGTCCAACAATTTGCCGGTTCTCATTTATACACCTGGGTGGAGAGAGGCACTGTGAGAGTGAAGTGTCTTGTCCAAGAACATAACAGAATGTCCCCTGCCAGGGCTCGAACCCGGACCGCTCGCTCCGGAGTCGAGCGCACTAACCATGAGGCCACCCTGCCTCCCACAAAAGTGCAGATCAAGCTTTACAAAATCCACAAGTTTAGTGTAAATAGACCCAATAGCAAGCAAGATACAGCCATTTGAAAATGTCAAAAAACGTGATGAAACACGGTCCTTCGTGTTGGATATATTACATATTAGTGTAAATCTACTAGCGTTCAATCACGAATGCTGTTCTCTGATTGGCTACGCTACTCACTATCTTTTCTGTGATAGATAGTAAGTAGCGTAGCTGTGTGCTCTTGTTAACAAAATGACGACCTCTTGGCATTTTCGAAGTGTCTGTGAACATGATTTAGATAAAGTTTTGAGCGACTTGTAGATTTATACTATGAGTGACAGTTGACTCGGGCTGCGCCCTCGTCAATTCATCACGCGATAGAAATCTCCAGTTCATAATCTAATTGCTAAGTAAATGATTCAGGCCTCTTTATATGCGTTAAGATCTTGACTTAACAGGCACCAAACAAATAACATTTCTCTATCTTATACTATGATAGGACATATTTTTTTGGTCAATCAAAGCGGGGGCAGAAGCCAATCTACACTATGTTAAATACTATTTATACAACACGCAAGAGAAACTTTATGTGAATCAACAAATTTATTCCCTATCTTAATAACTATTGTAAAAATAATGTTCTTTTACTAATAGAAATACCATTCGAAAACAGTTTTGTATTCTTTTAACCTGTTAACTTCTCAGGTTCTCAAATTATTTCTGACTGTTTTTCGTACATTTCCATTAATTCCCCTTTCGGGATAATAAAAAGCTAAGTTAGATATGACAAAATGTATTATCGGCTTGCATAGCGTATTGAAAAATATAAACAACTTTCACTCTAAGTCTTCAAGACAAATATTTCACTGAATTAACATCTAAACCAAATGGCAATTGCCTTCCATCTGTATTTGTCATTTTACTGACTTGGGTACTCGAATTGTGCCACAGCACCAATATTAAATGAATCTGTGGTTATTTCCAAAACAATTGATTAAATACTTCCATGCCGTCTTCCCTTTGGAGCAGGCGGCTGTCCGCGCAATAATTGACACGCTACTTGGAGCAAATCCTGGGAAACGAGCGGCGAAGTTATCCGCGAGAGGAATAGAGAGAAGGGATATCATATTAATTCCCATACCTCTCGCGGTTTCCTCAACCGCTTCTTTCCTTTGCTATCGCGCAAAATTGCAGTTTATTTATTGAAATCTTAGTCCATGCATTGGCGTGCGTTTTAGTTTTCCTGACGTTCCTCAGAACAGATTCACGTCATGTCGGTCAGCGGATCTTCACGGCAGTTAATAGCATATATAAGTTTCTCGGTCATTATTTCCTGGGTCGAGTATTGAGGTAGTTTCACCATGAACATACACGTCTCCACGCGTATATAACGCGCGTCTGAAGCACCTGAAAATTGAGATAATCCGGACGTGATGAAAGCGCCAAATGCTACGTTATAACACACTACAAACGCAAACTGAAAAGCCAGAACAAAAATATGAAACTGAGCAGCATCATATCGGCTGTGTTGAAATTGACGCAAGTACTAAAATTAAGCCTTCAACCACAGAGAAAAAAGGCGATTCAGGTGATTCCTCAGTATTGCACTGCGCATCCCTACTGCGCACGGTTTTTGCGCCATTAACGCGCGCAAATGAGCGCGTGCACGTGCAAAACGTAAGAAATTTCCCTCAAGCAGGGCTTGACAGCGAAATAAAAGCTCGTTTTCTCTTAAACGAGCATGGTGACCTATATTTTCTATTGCATAACAATAGTGCCCATGTTATCCTCTTTAATCTAAAAGAAAAAATTAAAAAAATTATCGGAAGGAAGAAAAGATATAGTCGAAAGCGTGCACAAAACCGTTACTCTAGGATGTAAATTATTACTACGAAAACATCGACTCGACGAACGCATTTCGTCCACCTCGTTTTAAATGGTGCGATTTTTTCCACAAATTTTATATCATATTGTTCCATATCTTCCATACTTTCTTCCTGTCAAGTTTTCTTCCGAGTATTACTTCGATAAACTGTACTTTCAGCTACCGCAAAATGTAACGTGGACCAATGAAAAACGCGCGAGATTAGCACGAGTACAGGCAAAAATGGGGCAAGATTGGCCCATCATTTCTCTTTTGAGAGAATGGTGACCTATCTTTGTTATTTTATTTTTCGAAACAGTGCTTTGTAGGGAACATTCAGAGAAAGTTTAAAAAAATTCATCGGTAATTTTCATTTCTGAGGAATCACCTTGAAGTCATAAGTTATACTGTAGTTGATTGAATAGATTTGACATTATGTGGCTATCTAAGCAAATCCAGGAACAATTCAATATGTCCTCATAACGAGAATGATTAAGGCTAAGACTTACCTCTGCCGTCAGGCGGACCAATCTTCATGGGGTATGGCGGCACGTGTACATCAGCTGTATGGGGATTACCATCCTGACACGTGCAGCGGCTTGGCAACCGCTCTTGATTACAGGCAAACTTTACAAATTTTCGCAGCTGATCCTGAAAACGAACGAAGCAAACACTCGTGTGACGCAAGGGAGTTGAAGTTTTGTCACTTACCAACATCAGAATGATGATAAAAACCTTATTTTACTTACCTGAGAGAAACTTTCCATGGAGTTCCAGAAGTATTCGATATGTACATCCGTATCTTTGACTCCAGCCACATAAGCTGTGTGAGCCTGACAAACGAAAACAGAATTCTGTGAGCTCGCCTACCATCAAATTAGAAGCGACAATAAAAGAAACGCCGCCTGTAAAAATGATGTAGTACAAGTGATACAGAGCGTGATGAACAACTAAAACACACGGGTTACAAACCTTAAGAAATCCCAAATCAAGAGAAGGCTGTCCGCAGGTACGAATTTCCATGTCCAGCGGCGTCATGACGGTCAGTACGTGCAGAGGGACAACTGAAGACAGACCACAGCGAACTGCCGCCATACGGGACTCACACCACAGCTCTTTGAGTCGTAGATCCCTAATGGCTTGTATGTAGGATTTGTGATTTTCCCATCTGTGACAGAGAACGGCAAACTCAAAGGTGTAATCTGTATGGGGGCCCTCCGATCAAAGAACGAGACGGGCCCTTGATTTTATGGAAATCTAACGAGTACGCATACGCGAGCGTGTTCTGTTTGATCAAACTTTAGAAAAGAAATTAACAACACTTCACGCATCCTGTTTGAAGGGTAGACTCGACTATCGCTGAAACACGGTTTGGGAATATACCACGATTAAGTATTTCACTCACTTTATTATCAACTTGAAGTTGAACGCCATGGCACAATTGAAAAGATGGGGAAAGCCTTAACGCTAAGTCAGATTTGGAATTTGCCACGGTGGTTTGTAACACCAGCCTATCAACGCAGCACAAAAGTTTCTCTAGGCAGACTTGCTTTTTTTTCTGAGCTCCGTATTTGTTAGGTGCCATTACGCCTAAAGAAAAGCAAATTTCACCATAATTGTTGATGGTTACTCTAAATAGTAGAGTGCAGAAGTAATCTCTTACGTTACAGCGACACTGGCTCCATCTTTACATAATTCCACTTCCTCTCCGTCAAGAGATGTGTAAACAAATCGGTACGGACACAGATCCGCTTCAAAACACAACGTCTGAAACTCTTCTATGTTCTCCACCTTTAAAACAAAGAACGAACTGCTTCAAATCTTGCCACACAACAAACCAGACAGTTTGCAGTTTCTGCAGCGAGGTCTGTATCAAAACAACGTCACCTCCAGCCTTGCTGCCATTCAGAGGCCAGGTCACTGAGCAGACAACTGTAAAAATGGTCTATTTTGCTACCAAACAATTTCCATAAAAATTGATTTCCAAGAAATATATATATGAGAAAAAAATTGAGGAACGCACCTCCGTGTAAGAAGCGCGCAATCTCGTTGTTAGCTAGATATACATTTTCCTGAAAATTTTCCCACTTTGATTCCCCCATCACAGCCTCAGTACACTGTAAACGGTTTCATAAAAACAGGGCCAGAAGACTACCTTGATACAACAGTATGGCTGGACAAGAGCAAGGTGGTTTTCTGAGCATTTTAATGAGGGTGAAACTTAGCCTGAAATGTCAGCCAACCCTTACCCTCTGCATAATCTTTGGGGATTGGGCCGAGGGTGGAAGTTGACGAATATTTCAGGCTAGGTGAAACTCACCTCTGAGAAGCGTCGTAAGTAGTTGTAGGTGAGAATATCTGTTTCTCGGAGGTCGTCATGCGGGTCTAACGGCAGGTTCAACAGGCTTTTCCAGAAGCACGGCAACAAATCCAGAGCGAGAGGAATATCTGATCGTAATGCAATCCCCAGCAGCTGTGAAAATTGTTGTATGAAGTTAAGAAAGAGGAAATTTCCTTCACTTAATTGGTTAAGGCTGGAAATGTTTTCGAGAGTTCATAAACGGCTTGTCGTCGGAAGAAATCACATACTTTTAAGACTTCACTTAGTCTGAACAAGAAACCTAACTTCGCAAGAGTGGCCTTACCTGACCAAAGAAAATCAACAGCTTCTCCTCCGCATACGTCATGGGGCCAGGCTTCATTATGAATTTACCCTGCAATCAACAAACAGGAGAAAGAAACAGTTAACCCCAGTTACAGCGTTTGCTACAAAAAATCATACTCCATAGGTCAAAGCATCTCAGTTCATTGTCAAAAACAACATCTGGCGGGACGAGTGATAACCTCGAGTGATAATCCCGGTTTAGGCCGGTTTGAGAGACAATACATATAGGTTAAACGGTTACATATTGAGCCCCAGTTACGATAGCGCACCATAAACACACCTTGTTCTTGTTGGCGGCAGAGCTGGGGCATGGAATTAGCAGCCCTACATGGGTACCTTGGAGTTCTCTGGCCATCAGCCACATGAAATGACGAAACGACCCACCTGACACAGAAAAGATATCATTATTTGTAAAGCCTATAACAACAAGAAGACTAGATTGCTATTGGTAGTAACTTTAAAAACACTCCATTAGAACTAGTATTACCTGAACCAAGGACTTGCTCTCCTCGGAGCTGAACCTTGAGAGGGAAGACTGGGTCACCACCTGTGGCCACCTTGACTCTGAGTCCACTGGAGGAAAGAGCAGAGATGTCACGTGCGGCCTGACAGAACTGTGGTCCGGCTGACGATACCTTGTCCGCTGAAATCACACACACAGTAAAGTTAACCACCTCAGTTATATACTCTCTTTCTTTGGCCATCGTAGCTTAAAAGTACTAAAATAACACACAGATTGCGGTGATAAGCATTCCGATAAGACGCATTGTTAAAAATCACTTCTTTGTACTTGACGTTTCGCATGTTCCTACATCGTCAGAAGTGACAATTGAGAACAGAAGTAACAACTAAAATAAAATAATCGCAACTGTCACTTCTGAAGGTGCATGTTGTAACATACGAAACGTCAAGTAAAAATTTAATTGTTTTTCCTGCATTGCGTCTTATCGTAATATTTAGTACTGCAGTCTGCCTTTAACCGGCATAAAAAAAAGACATTTACTCTGTTGAGAACTATTGAGTCAAAATGAACAAGTTTCACCAAAAGAGAACAGTTAAGTCTGTTTTAGGGTTTGTGCGAGGAAGCTAACAACTGACAAACTCAAAATCTGATTGGATAAGTAGGCACCTACTGTTGATCGTCATACGACACTCGGGAGCGCGCATGTTCGCTGACGCAGCGCGCGCACGCTTCAGGAGCATCAAAAAAACACCAATAAATCTGTTTTATCGATGTTCTGTACTATCTGTACATCAATCATTGGGTTATGCCAAAAATAAATTTAGACTGCTCGCTGAGGGCTTCCATCGACTTTTCCCCTCGACAATTATCCGCCGATAGAAACCTCGAGCTAGGAGGTTTCCTGTTAAACGGTCAACCCTCGGAAAAGCGTGCACGTAACAAACAATCGGAAACAGTCAACGGATACAGATACGTGATGAGTATGGAGGCTTTTGGGTCGAGCTTGGAAACTCTCTGAAGCGAGAGAAGAATTGAGAAGAGACGTCAATTTGCGCAGGCTTCAACGATTTAATATCACCAAACATTATTCTTATGAACACACCTTCTAAGGCCTCTAGAGGATCTAACGAGACTTCAGGTGGTGAGTCGTCAGCACCACGATGGGAAGTGTGGTTAAGCACGTGATTCAACAGTGCCACCTTTGTGTGATAGAACAGGAGGCCGCGACCTTCTCTCAACAAAGTAGCAGTGCTCAGGCTGTACGTGTCGGCTGCTCTTAGGTCGGTCACTGGTAACAGCAGGCGTTCCACGTCTGAATTCAATGCCTTGAGGAACGCAAACCGACTTCTAAGGCTCCGGAGGGACAGACCTAGGACACGATACAAATTGTAAGGGTACTGCGCACACTCACATGAAATATAAATTTCAATTGAATATCACGCTATGAACAATATTCATCACTTTTTGCTAGCTTCTATTGCCTTCACGAGAAGCATTTTCTAGTTGAGACTAGTAGCTACTTGAAAATGTTTTAGTATTAGACTCAGAAGTTCAAACTATCTTGTACAGTGTAGTAAACAGTAACAAGAAAAAATAAAACTGTTCTTTAGCTCTCATTTGAATGTCAAACAATGGCATTCCCTCTCCAGTTACAACCAACGTCTAATGCGTGGTGAACAGTATGGCATGGTCACATGCCACGGATTTCGTCACAGATGAAAACCTCTTATGGGTTCCTGTCATATGCCGGATAATGTTCCATAGAATCTTTTCCCCCCAAGATCTAAGTAAGGACTTTCAACTGAAATATAAAATGTAAACAAAAACGACAATTTGAGCATAAGCCATGTGTCCGCCAGTCTGAGTCAAATATAACCATTTGTTTTGTAGCTGAGGTTAACGAAGAGTCAAACTAATTATTTCAGCTCACCCTGAAGTAAATGGAAGTCTTCACTCGTAAGGTCCACCTCAGAGAGGAGGAGTTCGTCTGGCATGAGACGGGATGGCGTGGTGGACCAAGCGCGGCACAGAGTATCCACATACAGGACAAGGGCGTGGTCACGAGACAGAGGCCAGTTAGCATGGTCTGCTTCCATCTCCGACGACAAAAAGTATGTACACCTAATAATATATATCAGGCTTGTCAGTAAGAACATTCACACGAACGCGTGAGTATAGGTTGGAGCGAACTAGGGAAAAAGGGGAGGAAAGAACGAAGAAGCAAGCGAGCGAACGATGATCATGAAATTGTTTGTCAAGTTGTTCCTAACTCAAGATATTCCTCGATAACTTAAAGGAATGTGACTAAAGGGGTTTAAGTGCAAGAAACAGTGTACTCCCAATAGACAATGTCTGAAAACGATGGAGGGTTTAGAAACCATACTCTTGATTATAATCTTCGAATCACCTCTAACAACACAATAAAAGGTTCAGGCCCAAGGGTTTCTGAAACTTGCACAGTTAAACTTCTATTTAATCTGGCGCTCTCCAAACATACAGTTAGGGATTTATAGTTGTCGATGTGGACGTTTGGTAGCTGTTTCAATATGCCATATCTCAAGCACTAAAACTATTTATAACGTACAGTAAAATTACGTAGCTTGCCAGTCACAAGAAGCCATTCTTTTAAGACTTTGGAGAATTCAAGAACTCATGGATCCTTGGCCACAAATATTAATGATAAGAATCCTCACCTCTCAAACTGCAAGTCGTAACCACAAGCAATAAGCCCTTTCCATATCGATCGAACATCCTGACTGCCTCTGACCAACGCCCAATTTACAAACCCGTTAAAACCAAGTGCTCGGTCCTCGCTTCCTTCGATAGGGCTTCCGTGATCCCTTAAAAGTTGCGTGACAAGTTCCACAGCTGACTCTTTTGCGTGACGCACGGCGTTGAAAAACGATAACAGCAGATTGCCCGGCGTCACGCTGCAAATTTGATCCTTCGTCAACAGTTCTTCAGATAACGGCTTATTGCCGCTCTGATTTTCGCTATGTACATCCTTATTAATCACAAGCTCCGAGTTCTGGTCTGACTGGTGTGACTGTGGTCCTGCCACAAATTTCGCCGTCGTGATGTCCTTGTCTTGCCCAGAAGGTTCAACACTCTGTGAATCTGAAAGCGTACTCGACAGAGCTTTTTCGTTTTCACTATCTGCATTGACAGATTTAACTTCTCCGCTCGCGACTAGGGCGCAACTTGAAAAAATTTCAGCCATCGCCCCTGTGGCTGATTCAGATAGCGTCTTTGCCCCTCCACGGTCGAACAGTCTAGCGTTTAAAAACTCGTCAAATACAGCAAAAGCGCTAAGCTCGTTGGTTCCTTCCATGAGGAGTTCAGAGTTGACTTTAGCCACACCGATGTTAGATTCTACCAAAGATTGATCCTTTAAAGTCTTACTGGAAGAAATAGCCTGCCGCACAAGATCAAGCTGACTTGCGCTCTTCAACTCCACTACTGCATAACCCAGAATCCTCTCCGGTTTATCTCGTCGGGCACTGGGCAGGAGCTCAGTCATCGACTTTACCCTAGAGTCCACTCCTTCGCTGTCTTGTTCACGGCGCGGCTCCCCAGCCGTGACGCGTGATTCAACTTCTGGAATGTAAACATCACTGTCGTGAATACCGCCACTCGGTCTGCAAGCTTTCTTAATGGCATCCACAGCCTCTTTCTTGCTCAGAGTAGTAGCAATGTTAGTGATGACTAGCAGCCGTTGTAGAGCGGTGCTTCTTGTGGAAATAACCGCTGTCAAGCTATTGGAAAGATCTAAGGATCCGCGTGGGTCTCCATGAATGAGGTTCCGCAGCAGTAGCGTGGTACTGACAATCTTATCAAACCATGGCATGCTCTCTGTTGGGGACGTTATACCGTGTCCGAAGCCTCGCTTTCGCCGCCGCACGCTGCCGCGCCTCTCACTCGCCTTGATCTTAGGGGACGGTGGACCAGAGGAGGCCGAGGTCTCCGTGGAGGAAGGCGGAACAAAGATCTCTGCATCAAAGTTGAACGTGTTCTGTACACTGGTTGGAGGTGCAGATCGTACTTCACTGTCAGTTGAGTCTAAAGTAACTGCAGCCTGGAGAAGGGAAAAGGGAAGTTTAGGTATACGCCATAATCTTTTTGAACAGTTATATAAGTTTTACTGTGCCCTGAAAGAGAAAATATTTGTTCCGAAGAAAAAAATACTTTTATTTTGCTAGGGTAACTCTTACAGTTACAAAAGCCTGATATCCTTAGAGGCCCTAGATAAAAACCAAAAACTAAACATGACAACAATAACAGAAAAATAAAAATATGTTAAAAACATTTAAAGAAAATCAAACACTTCCCGATGGTTACAAAACTGAATGTATACATTAGGAATATTTCAGTTGTTTGGAATTCTTTGAAACCCTTGAATTTCAACTGGATGGTATCAACGGGAGACTTGACTTTATTTGACATCATGATTTTCCATTAAGAAGAATAAAGATGCTTTATTTTGCAGTCACTAAACATCATTTCCCACACTGGCCTGCGACATTACACCAGACACTTCCCAAGAGTGCTTTTTGCAGTTGTTTCTAGCTAGTTACATACAGGAAATATCTCACATGCTTTGCGACACTCGCCTTCACAAGACAGTTAGTATAGGTAGTGTTAACGTTGATTAGTGCTAGTGTCCGTATATGACAGTATTAGTATTTTTTTATAGCTGTTAGTCGAAAACAAGATCAAAAGAGTTTTCACTCAAATCACCGGAGTGCCAAAAACACTTTGTTATCAAAATATAATATACTTGCCTGTAAAGCCTCCCGGACTTCCTTAAGTGTCAATACCCTGCCTGACTTGCCTCGACTGGAAGACACTTCACTGGCTGCTGAAACAAGTCCAAGGAGAGCCTGCAAGTAAGATGAAAACTCGCTGTGCTCAAAATTACAGTTGAGAATAAAATCCAGTGCAGCCGTGTTTGTGGCCGAGAGTTCTTTTTCTAACAGCTTCTGTAGCTCAGTTCGCAGGGGAGCCAATCGCGATAGGACCACGTCTAACGTGAACAAATGTTCAGGAGAATGAGGTAGGTTTGCCTGTGACTCCACGTGATGACACGCTCGAAGCAGCTGAGCTAAGAGATGGTAGACAATCTCCTTGATGACTGCAGGCAAGTTGGACTTTAACAGAAACGAACTGAGCACATCTGTCAAGTTAAACGCTACTGTCCTCTGAACCGACGCTTTTCTCCGATCGGCGGTGTCTCCCGAGTTGTCAGCCACCCTGGTCTCCGTATTTCTTGACAATGCAGCGGCGTTTTCTAAGTAGCACGAAACGAACACTTCAATGAAGACAAGCGAGAGGAAGAACTCTGCCGGAAATGCGTTCACGTGGACCATTAAGCCCTCAGTGGCCGAGGTCAAGAAGTGTAAATGGAGTCGGTTGCACGGAAGGATCATATCTGGATACAGGTTGAAACTGGCTGACCCGGAAGTGTTAGGATCAGTCGCATTTGGATACTGAACTACTTTGTATCGAGCTACTTGCCCATTCTTATTTAGCTTCTGGTTTCCATGGTAACATGAAATCGACACGCAAGGAGATCGAGGATTGGCCACGCCTCTGAAAAAAAAAACCTATTGCTCGTGTCAGGCGTTACAATAGCTCTTTTCACGGTTACTTTTTCTCATTTGCATTACAATGTAATCCAACGTGGATGCGAGGCAATTTCGCGCTAAAACAACAAAATAGCCCGAAATTGCCTCACATACAAGCTAGATTTCATTGTAATGCAAATGAGTAGGGTTAACCGTGAAAAGGGCTATTAGTTATTAGTGGTAATTTAGGCAATTTTAGATTTTTGTACATACAGGATCCCATAAGCCTTCAACTTTCATGGCTAATCGTGTTTAAATAACTGTAGATGCATCTATCTGCCTAACATTCAAGGAAATTGGTGCTTCAACGTAATTTTAAAAATGGTCGTGACATAATATTTGTGAACTGAGATCAAGCAAACGCTCCTTACAGACCCTACGTCCTAGGGAGCTAAGTCAATAGCCCTTTTCACGGTTAGCTTTTCTCATTTGCATTACAATGAATTCTAGCACGTATGTGAGGCAATTTCCGGCTATTTTGCAGTTTTAGCCCGAAATTGCCTCGCATCCACGTTGGATTACATTGTAATGCAAATGAGAAAAATTAACCGTGAAATGGGCTATTGATTAAACCTGTGGCAGAAGGAATGTGTGATAATACGTACAAAGCTATGAATGATCTGCATAATTAAGAACTAGGGTTTAAAGGTTTCAAAAGAAAATCTTCGCTGCTTTACACCAAGCAAACAAGTTACAAAGAAAACCATGCTCATCCCTTCACGATTAAAATTAGAACTTGTCTAATTTGTGTAACTTACACCACCGTTGATGTGCTCGTTTTCAACGTCGTTAGTAAAACTACCCCAGCAATTAAACGGGTCTTGGGTGCTTTTTTCATCGAAACCTGACTTAGTTGAGTCGTTTAAAGAGCTAATTAAAATCTGGTTAACAACTGAAATTTGCAGTCTTGCAGTTCTACGACTTTTATCCCCAATTTGATTTCAATTGCATTCTAAATGTTTTAAATTCAAGTGACTTTGAGCGTACCCAGTACTGAGACATCCGGGATCTTCCCTGCAGGACACCACTGTGACAGCGGCGCCAGGGATTAAGACCTCCTCGTCTTGTTTTCCTGGGCTAATCGCCACTTCCCGATGGTAGCCCCCGAAGGGAGAGTCTTTCAATCCTTCACACACTGTATTCACTACTCTCAGTACTTCTTCCTCGTCCTGTTCGATCGCCAGAGACAGGAGCTTACGAACCTCAGAGATCAGGCGCGCGGGCTCACTGAAAAATATCGCACTAGGCTGCAAAGTGTTGGCCGCGAGGCAGTGACGGGGATCTGGCGCTGAATGGGGTGACGTCATGATGATGGTGCCATCAGACTGTGGAACAGCCAATAGTTGAGTGGCAAGGGTTTGTAAGAGGGACAGGACATCTGCAAGTTGACAATATTGAAGAGAATCAACATCACATTAATAACGATGCACGACCTCAATCTTACCTCTTTTCTTTCAGTCATAGCTAAAGGTCCTCCTCCCGAGTGTAAAAGAAACACATTATACATTGTCTGTTAAATTCTGCTATATCTTTGTTACAAAAGATGATGTTCCACAAAAGTGAAATGAAGTAAAATGAGCTGATAAGATATTGAGATGATAAGATATCAGCGAAAGAAGCAAAGTCGAAATAAACGAGAGATTCTCCTTTGTTTTTCTAGCAGTATCTCTAACACAAATAGAAAGCATTTTCGCCGTGTTTCTATCAACGCAGAGAAACACTGGAAAAACCCGAAAAAGCTGTAGAAACACTCGCTTGCAGCTCGTGTTCCCACAGAATTCCTCGCTCTCTCGAACGTCGACATATCTTTCTAGAACTCGACAGAAACACCAAAGTGTTTCTTTTTTTTTATCATACCATTATACACGCTGAATAGAAAAAAACAAAAAACAGAAATGACCCAAGGTGAAAGACTAGTCTTACACATCAATCGCCAAAAGACAAAAGGCAAACTTTCTTTCACTATGGAAGCCTCTCCTCTCCTTACTGTAAATGATTATAATCAAATCTACGCATGCGTGAAGCAAGCCTGGTTGTACTATGTATTAAGGGTTGGGATCTCAATTCTTATATTGTAAGTTTTGTAACCTTAAATTTTGAAGTGAAAGTGTTGTAAGTGATATGGCGTTAATAAAAACATCTATCAATCAAAAAAATAAATAAATAAATCGCTCGTGAAACAATTCAAGAGTAGTCATAGTACGAGGATAAAATATACCCTCAGTGTCACACCCAGTTGATAGATTTTATTCAGTGTGGAATTTTAATTCTAACCTTTGAGTTGGTTGTCAATCTTCACCTTCTTTGTAAGCAACCTGGATTGCGCCTCTCTGCAGTACATCCGGGTCAAACAAGCCTCGTTTCTGAGGAGTTCACAGTAAATATCCACGCGCGTGCGGTCCTCGCTACAAAGAGCCAGTGATGAGGAGCGCGCCAGGCCAGCGGTCGGCCGCTCTAGTGCACTGATTGGATACCAAAATCTCATGAGCGTGCCTTCTTCCCGGTTGTATGTTTCAACTTCTGCCAAACCTTTAGGCTACACGAACCGAAAAAAATTCAGTGTAAGATGGCGAAGTGACAAATTCTATATCTAAACTCGATTGACCTACACCTCTTTAAAACCTCCATTTTCATTCGTTCTGCACTTCTTTTGTTCTTAGGGGTACGAGCATTGTTCGTGTCCGTCATCTATTGTTCCGTTTGGCCAATCATAAAGAACTTTGTAAACGGTGCTGGTCGCAACAGTCTATCGGCTATTCTATTGGTGATTTTAGGACAGCAAGATAGAGAATTGATTCCCTTTTCTCCGATAGATTCACCCAATTCTTTCATTCCTCTGACTGCTTCATCACTGTAGAGCAGACTCTTTCCTTTAATACTTCTTTTCCAATTTGCTAGTCGTCGATCTTTCCTCGATAACACTTCATCACTGTGGAATCGGCTAATTATTTCAATGCTTGTTTTTTTTCTCTCTGTTCATCAGTTATATAGACGTCTGGATTTATGAACACGGTGATAACGAAAGCCTCGCCCGCTCAATATAGACGATATAACGGAATAGAATGTCCAATTTTTTTCCCTTGCTTTCCTATTTTGTGCTCTTCTCTACTTGTTTTTTCAATGACTGAAGTACATTGTAAGCCACTAGGAGTCGTGAAATCAACGTGCAGATGGGTCATTTGGTGCAAAGTATTGACTCGAACAAAAAATAAATGTCTGTGGCCCCCGAGGCTAAGGTTTTCATAAATCTTGTCAAATGTATGCCCTACTTACAGTCATGACTGTAAAGTCAAACAGGCAGCTGACGAAAATGGTTGCTTTGCTTTGACGAAGAAATTAAGGCACGAAAAGCCAGCATTAAACCCCTCTTCCTTATCATCTTCTAATTAATAAATTACAAAGTGGTTCATTGGTAAATGCTTGTTGATCAACTTACTACTCCATTATAGTAAAATCAAGAAAACGGTTTATTCAATACACGTTTTTCAATTTTCTGTTTCACCTGCCTTGTCTAATTACGGTATATCCACGCTGACGCCTTAATGTAATGCTTGTTTCTTCCAACTTTCTGTTGGTTTTTTTTTTCGCTTTGCCTCACTGATTACTTCATATTAAAGTAAAAACAAGCCGACAATTCATTTTAATTCTTGTCTTTCAACTTTCCATTGGTCCAACTGCCTCGCCTAAGTGCTTTTCGCAGTAAAAACAAGCCGACAGTTCATTTTAATTCATGTTTTTCAACTTTCCATTGGTTCAACTGCCTCGCCTAATTGTTTTTTGCAGTAAAAACAAGCCGACAGTTAATACCAATTCTTGTTTTTCAACTTTCCATTGGTTCAGCTGCCTCGCCTTATTGCTTTTTGCAGTAAAAACAACCCGACAGTCCATTTTAATTCTTGTTTTTCAACTTTCCATTGGTTCAACTGCCTCGCCTAATTGATTTTTGCAGTAAAAGCAAATCGACAGTTCATTGCAATTCTTGTTTTTCAACTTTCCATTGGTTCAACTGCCTCGCCTAATTGATTTTTGCAGTAAAAACAAGCCCGGCGACAGTTCATTTTAATTCATGTTTTTCAACTTTCCATTGATTCAACGGCCTCGCCTAATTGCTTTTTACAGTAAAAACAAGCCGACAATTCATTTTAATTCTTGTTTTTCAACTTTCCATTGGTCCAACTGCCTCGCCTAATTGCTTTTTACAGTAAAAACAAGCCGACAGTCCATTTTAATTCTTGTTTTTCAACTTTCCATTGGTTCAACTGCCTCGTCTAATTGTTTTTTGCAGTAAAAACAAGCCGACAGTTAATTGCAATTCATGTTTTTCAACTTTCCATTGGTTCAACTGCCTCGCCTTATTGCTTTTTGCAGTAGAAACAACCCGACAGTCCATTTTAATTCTTGTTTTTCAACTTTCCATTGGTTCAACTGCCTCGCCTAATTGATTTTTGCAGTAAAAACAAATCGACAGTTCATTACAATTCTTGTTTTTCAACTTTCTATTGGTTCAACTGCCTCGCCTAATTGATTTTTGCAGTAAAAACAAGCCCGGCGACAGTTCATTTTAATTCTTGTTTTTCAACTTTCCATTGATTCAACGGCCTCGCCTAATTGCTTTTTACAGTAAAAACAAGCCGACAATTCATTTTAATTCATGTTTTTCAACTTTCCATTGGTCCAACTGCCTCGCCTAATTGCTTTTTACAGTTAAAAGAAGCCGACAATTCATTTTAATTCTTGTTTTTCAACTTTCCATTGATTCAACGGCCTCGCCTAATTGCTTTTTACAGTAAAAACAAGCCGACACTCATTTTAATTCATGTTTTTCAACTTTCTATTGGTCCAACTGCCTCGCCTGATTGCTTTTTACAGTAAAAACAAGTCGACAATTCATTTTAATTCTTGTTTTTCAACTTTCCATTGGTCCAACTGCCTCGCCTAACTGCTTTTTACAGTAAAAACAAGCCGACAATTCATTTTAATTCATGTTTTTCAACTTTCCATTGGTCCAACTGCCTCGCCTAATTGCTTTTTACAGTTAAAAGAAGCCGACAATTCATTTTAATTCTTGTTTTTCAACTTTCCATTGATTCAACGGCCTCGCCTAATTGCTTTTTACAGTAAAAACAAGCCGACACTCATTTTAATTCATGTTTTTCAACTTTCCATTGGTCCAACTGCCTCGCCTAATTGCTTTTTACAGTAAAAACAAGTCGACAATTCATTTTAATTCTTGTTTTTCAACTTTCCATTGGTCCAACTGCCTCGCCTAACTGCTTTTCACAGTAAAAACAAGCCGACAATTCATTTTAATTCATGTTTTTCAACTTTCCATTGGTCCAACTGCCTCGCCTAATTGCTTTTTAGAGTTAAAACAAGCCGACAATTCATTTTAAGTTCTTGTTTTTCAACTTTCCGTTGATTCAACTGCCTCGCTTATTGCTTCATTACAATAAAAACAAACCGACAGTTCATTTTAATCCTATTTTTTCAATTTTCCATTGGTTCAACTGCCTCGTCTAATTGCTTCATTACAGTAAAAACAAACCGACAGTTATTTTAATTCTTGTTTTTCAACTTTCCATTGATTCAACTGCCTCGCCTAATTGCTTCATTACAGTACAGTTAGGCCGAGAGTACATTTTAATTCTTAATTTTCAACTTTCCATTGGTTCAACTGCCTCGCCTAATTGTTTCATTACAGTATTAAAACAAACCGACAGTTATTTTAATTCTTGTTTTTCAACTTTCCATTGGTTCAACTGCCTCGCCTAATTGCTTCATTACAGTAAAAACAAACCGACAGTACATTTTAATTCTTGTTTTTCAACTTTCCATTGATTCAACTGCCTCGCCTAATTGCTTCATTACAGTAAAAACAAACCGACAGTACATTTTAATTCTTGTTTTTCAACTTTCCATTGGTTCAACTGCCTCGCCTAATTGCTTCATTACAGTAAAAACAAACCGACAGTACATTTTAATTCTTGTTTTTCAACTTTCCATTGGTTCAACTGCCTCGCCTAATTGCTTCATTACAGTAAAAACAAACCGACAGTACATTTTAATTCTTGTTTTTCAACTTTCCATTGGTTCAACTGCCTCGCCTAATTGCTTCATTACAGTAAAAACAAACCGACAGTACATTTTAATTCTTGTTTTTCAACTTTCCATTGATTCAACTGCCTCGCCTAATTGCTTCATTACAGTAAAAACAAACCGACAGTACATTTTAATTCTTGTTTTTCAACTTTCCATTGATTCAACTGCCTCGCCTAATTGCTTCATTACAGTAAAAACAAACCGACAGTACATTTTAATTCTTGTTTTTCAACTTTCCATTGGTTCAACTGCCTCGCCTAATTGCTTCATTACAGTAAAAACAAACCGACAGTTTTTTAATTCTTGTTTTTCAACTTTCCATTGGTTCAACTGCCTCGCCTAATTGCTTCATTAAAGTGAAAACAACCCGACAGTTATTTTAATTCTTGTTTTTCAACTTTCGATTGATTCAACTGCCTCGCCTAATTGCTTGATTACAGTAAAAACAAACCGACAGTTCATTTCAATTCTTGTTTTTCAACTTTCCATTGATTCAACTGCCTCGCCTAATTGCTTCATTACAGTAAAAACAAACCGACAGTACATTTTAATTCTTGTTTTTCAACTTTCCATTGGTTCAACTGCCTCGCCTAATTGCTTCATTACAGTAAAAACAAACCGACAGTTTTTTAATTCTTGTTTTTCAACTTTCCATTGGTTCAACTGCCTCGCCTAATTGCTTCATTAAAGTGAAAACAACCCGACAGTTATTTTAATTCTTGTTTTTCAACTTTCGATTGATTCAACTGCCTCGCCTAATTGCTTGATTACAGTAAAAACAAACCGACAGTTCATTTCAATTCTTGTTTTTCAACTTTCCATTGATTCAACTGCCTCGCCTAATTGCTTCATTACAGTAAAAACAAACCGACAATTCATTCTAAAACTTGTTTTTCAACTTTCCACTGGTTCAACTGCCTTAACTTATTACTTCATTACAGTAAAAAGAACAAGAAAATTCATTTTAATTCTCTTTTTTCAACTCTTCATTGGTTTAACTGCCTCGCCTAATTGCTTCATTGAAGTGAAAAGAAGACGAAAATTCGTTTTAATTCTTGTTTTTCAACTTTGTATTGGCTAAACTGCCTCGCCTAATTGCGTCACTGCAGTAAAAACAAGACGAAAATTCGTTTTAATTCTTGTTTTTCAACTTCCCATTGTCTCAACTGCCTCACGCAATTGCTTCCTTGAAAAAAAAAACAAGACAAACACTCGTTGCAATTCTTGTTTTCCAACTTTCCTTTGGTTCAACTGCCTCGCCTTATTGCTTCATTACAGTACAATTAGGCCGACAGTACATTTTAATTCTTGTTTCTCAACTTCCCATTGGTTCAACTGTTAGTCGAATGGCTCGCATTTCGAAAATTCAATAATTTTCCGATTTTATACAAACTTTCCAAGAAAATTTATGTATTAGTTGCCCCCGTTTCTAAAGTTCCAGAATTTTGGATCAATGGAAGGCGCCACACGTTTGTTCTGAGCGCCATACCATAAATAGTTTACAATATCCCGCCTTCTGGCTCCTGATTGGATCTTTGGTTGCGAGGCTCCTTTGCAGTAATGCTATAAAAGACACGGCCTCGTTTTTCGCTCAGTATTCAAACGAGATCCACAGAAACAGTGATATCGAGCAAAGGTGAAATGAATTCGGAGAGAAAAACGATTTCTACCCCTTCAGAGAAGGAAAATGGAAAAAGAACGTACCAAAACGGTGATAAATCTCACGAAAGAGAAACTACGCCAGACAAGCAAATGGCTTAGGCCGGGGTCAAACGCCGTACTTCACATGAGCCGAACCTAATGACAATTTGGGTCGACTCGAATAATTAAAAACGCCTAGTTTGAGTCAAACATCGATCTTAATTCAGTCGTACCGAATTGCTACACCAAAGAAATCAAAAAAGCGGTCTTGTTGGGCAGTGGTTTTTCAAGGTAAAATCAATCAGTTTCTCCCACTGTGCAATAATTTACAGTAACTAGGACGCTGATTGTGAAAAACTGATGGAATATGCAAATACGTTAACAATGATGGTTCATGCATATATAATAAGCATGCTCGGGCTCAAAATAAATCACGTTCTTTGGTTAACGAAACAGTGAAAATGGTGCTTTTAGACCAGAAACTGCGAAAGCATTTTGTCCTCCGACAGCATGTGTTGAGTACTGTCTGCCTTGCTCGAAGACTTCTTTCGAGCAAGGGACGATACGTAACAAACTTTCCAGCTTTCCAACCTGGAATTCCGTCGTTTTCTCATGCAAGTGAGCATTTGTTGCACAATGGAAGTTTACAACGAGGCAGCGATTTTTCGTCAAGTCCAAACACGACATACAAGAATCTACATCATCTTCATCCTCAAAACCACCTCGATAGGCAGCCATGTTAGAGAAAAAAGTAACTGAGATCGAGGGTGATTCATACATTTGAGGCTGATTCATACATTAACATGACTTAACTTTGATTATCAGTGATTATGTATTTGGTTCGGCTCATGTGAAAATCGGCGTTTGACCCAAAGTCGGTCTTCAGGCGTTCTTCGCGGCTGGCCAGGCCTGAAGAATGCCTCAGCCGCTCCAAATAAAATCAGTCGAACTTAATTGGGTCAAACGCCGAACTTCACATGAGCCTAATTGGTTGAATTGGGTTCCGCTCATGTGAAGTACGGCGTTTGACCCGGGCCTTAGCTTGTTCCTGATGATGTAAGGAAAGCCATGGCTAAACTGACCTTAGAGGAAAAACAGTCCCTCTACCTGGACATTTTCAAACCTCTTGATTTCTACGAGCTGCTGTTTGACAGATGCTTCAAGAATGAAGACAAATGCCAACCATCAACACAAAATTAGCCTGAATTTATTGAATTGTAAGACGTAACAGCATTCCGGAATCTGAACGAATATTAGAACTTTATTACGTAATACCTGAACTTTATTAGCTTACATCAACATAGCAGTCAAACGGGACGCGCGTGCGCAGTTCCCCCCAAAACTTTGGCTTAACAAAGTCTTAAATTTTCGAAAATTTTCGCTTTCAAGCCCAAAGTTAAGACAGTCGCTGAAAAGTTAAGCTTTAAACTTCGCATATGACCAGGGCATTTAGTGATGGACATCCTAAAGTCCTCCCAGCTTGTAATTTTCTCTCACAGTACTATTTTTATAACATTTTCCTACAGAAGTCTTGCAGGTTTTCTCTTCAAACTCTTATCAAGTTCGAGGCGGCGAAAACCGGAAGTGGCGTTGGATTTTTGCGTTTGACCGCTGTGTGGCTTACATCTGGGCCGAAGTTGAGCTTGTTATTTATATTGTTACTGTGAAATACGCAAGTGACAAGCCTTAATTTGACGAGGAAAAGGAGATTTTGTTGAAAATAACACAACTATTTATCATACCAGGCGACAATCGACGAACTACGAGCGAGTTGCCATGCCGGACGCCGGCAACCCATTTTTGGCGCCAAATTAGAAGCTTGGAGACAAAAAAAATGGTTCATATTTTTCATTTTTTATAATCTGATGTGGTTTTGTGAATTGTAAATCGCTTTTCGTGAATAGTCAATGCCATCTCCAGGGAGAAGTTAACTGATTTCTGTTCAATGCCTTTTCTTTTAACCAGGACGGTAAAGATTTTCTTGCCTGCTGAATCCTGATTGGTCAATTCAAATTTCCCGCGGGCCAGCCCTATACAAGGGACTGTGTCATATGACTCCACTTCCAGACAAACACAGCTTACAAGACACAGTTTCAAGAAACATTAAGTTCAGTTCGAAATAAAATAACAAAAAACTCTTAAAGAAGTTCAGTGCGGCAGTCGGGCTGCTCCATCCCCTACTGCGTTTAAGATCAGAGAGTTAGACTTTTAGCGACTTCTTGAAAGGGCCGTTACTTTCGGTGGGACCGTAACTTTCGGGGGGAACGTTACTTTTGGCGAACCGTTACTTTCGGGGAACCGTTACTTTCGGAGGGAGAGCGTTACTTTCGGGGGGGGGGGGGGCGTTTCTTACGCGGGGACTGTTACTTTCGCGAAAGGAACGCAACAATTTAACGTTACATTTGGGAAGCAGTTACTTTCTGGGGGAGCGCTACTTTTGGAATTCGACGGTACTTAAGGTGGCTGAACACAGTTTTTGATACCTCTGTTTCATTTACATTTTTCTCTAAAACCCTTGATCCTTTGGTCACCAAAAATGGCAGCAAGCAAGTTAACAACACAAACTTCAACTTTTTGATAATTAAGCTGACGTATGTACCGTTGCCATGGCAACATGATCAAATATAAACAGGTGTTTAAAATCGGTTTTGTTTATTTGCAGAAAATCTAGTCATTAGATTTTCTTTATAATTTGCATGCAACAAGCTTGTAACGATACTCGCAAGTTAGCGCTATTTTAATAATAATGTAACAAACAGATCTTTAATTATCCCTCTTTGAAGGTTCACTGGCATATCTTGAATTTCCTTTGTTAAAGTTTAATTTTTTTTCAATCCTCCAGTTACTTATTTCCTAAAGTATTTTTGTGCCAAATTTCGTGAAATTCTAATGAGTGGTTCTCGAGAAATAAGCGCCTCCGAGAAGTCAATTTTTCACTCAATCGCACTTTTTTCGACTTACTACGCATGCGCTGCATTTAACTGGGTTCTTTTAGCAACAAAGAAATAGCAGAGCTGAGTTCTTTGCATCGTTACCTTTCTAACATACCTTTGTAATAAAAGAGTAAAACCAATAATTCAATACGTTGTGTTCATTTGTGAAGAAAAAAATAGTACAGATAGCGCAGACATTGAGCAAATAAAATGATCGCTCTATTTATGCCATGTTTGTTTTTATGCAATACTTGTGCGCGCGCTGAATAGCGTTAGCAAGAGCGCCCGCCAAAACTGTGTTCGGCCACCTTAATAAAATGCTATTTTGTAACATCTAAAAGATGTCATCCATGGCGTCTCCGTTAACTGAGCAGTAGGTCCCCAGCAAGATCCCACAAAACTTTTGACGGGCTGAGCAAAACTGAGACAAGTTAACAAATAACAAACCTTGTCGACGTTCTTCACCACCCCTGTAAGTCCAAAAGTTTTCTTCATATCCGGTACAGCAAAGCCGGGAAGAGCGGAGGCCTGGTTCAGAGTGGAGCTGTTGATGATCACAGCCTGACCCGGTCTCAATCCTCCCGCGCTCACTTTGTTGACGTCAGCTTTGACGTCATCAAGTTTAGGAAACTGTAAGCTTGCCGGGATGCCGCCATTGTCTTCGTACAAATCAGCCACGGTGGCGATTGCAATGTCTATCATACCTAAGAAAGAAGGATTCAGGTTTAATTCCTGTTCTTGTCATTTACTGATGATGGTTTTGGAGATTCGATTGCTAATGAGAGAATGCTGAATTTCACCTCAAAATATAAGGGGCATCAGCAATTCGAGTGGTATCAGCTTCTTTGTGAAAGTTGACCAAACAATTCACGAGTTGGTGATGATTTTCGACGAGTCCCGTAATCCTGTAGGAGGTATTAATCTGATGTAGTCTGCGATTTTTAACGCACACCAAGTAGCCCTATATCAGGTTTCCTAGGACTGTTCCGCCGAGCACATTCGAAATTTACCTAGTCAAGACGCGCTTTCGGAAGGTTGTCACGACAAGTGTCACGCTACGAGCACTTCAAAAACGCTGTCTCATAACGCAAAACTTCTGCAAGAAATTGAAAACATACCACGCTTACAGTTCCTTATTGACGTTCAACGTTACCTCGCCGTCACGTCCAAAACGTGAAACAAGTAAGAAGCAATGATGCGCATAACAGTGACCTCACACCACCACCCTACCTACCTGCTAGCAGTGCCCCCTTGATCTGCTCCAGCCCAGACTGCCGATCAGTATTAGAGCGGAACCGTCTTCTAATGACAGGGAATACTTTGTCCTCCCAAGCTTTCACCAACAGCCGGGCTGGGTCCACCGGTGGGGCTTCCCTGCCCTGGCTGGTGCCTTCTTCAGTCACACGGAGAGGTATGACAGGACCCACATCCGTCATTCTGTCGTAGCTACTGGTCAGCTTGTACTGAAGACAGGACAATGGGTCATATTCTGTGATTGTTAAAGAAGCAAAATCCGGGTCAATGCTTGAAACGTTCCACGAAGCCATGTCAAGGTTGACTAACTCACTTTCGCTAAATCGAAATTTAGCGTAACTTGAAAAATAGTTATTTAGCATGGTTGAGTTCGAGTTAAATTTCGCATTTTGACTAGGTCAAAAAACCAATTTGATTTCAAGTTTCTTATGTTGTACTTTGTCTTGATCTCCTTGTCTGTCCTCTTCAAAGACGTTGTTACAGTCAAACTAAGTGAAGCGTACCCCTTAAGATTGCATTAATGAACTGATTATTTAAAACTTGAACCCACTAGTCGTTTCAAGAATGCAATAATTAATTGATTATTCGAAATTGAACTCGCTCGCTCGATCCAAGAATACGGCTAACGGGTTCCGTTTTCGAAAAATCAATTCACTGTTGCGACTAGTAAGTTTCAAACGTACTAGTCTTTTCTAGAATGCAATAGTGAATTGATTTTTCGGAAACGGGACCCCGGTTAGCCGTATTCTTGGATCGAACGAGCGAGTTCAATATTCGAATAATCAATTCATTTGACTGTAAAGCCCGGCAAACACTGAAAAGGTGTCAGTGTCCGCTATTCGCTTATAAGAAGGCACAAACGTACCGTTTTTTAAGAGGAGATATGGCCGGGAGTGCTGTTTGATGTCCGTTAGTAGACGTTCAATTACAATAACGAATCAGGTATTTTTAAGATAGAGTAAAACTGAGAAAGACGAACTTGAAAACTGAAATAAAGCCAAAATTTCTGAGACGTAAAAATCTGGAGCCAAAATTTTACTTGCTAATATAAACTGCAAGGTCTTTCAAGTGGGGAAGATTATTTAGCATAGTTTTCTTCGAATGAAGCAGTCTAATTGTTTAGTCGTACGCTTTCAACGCCAAAACAACATAACAGTAGCATCTACAATCTACAAACCTTTTCCAGTGTCTTTAGGGATGGTAAGAGGCGCAGGTTTAGGCGGCGAGGGTTTAGAAACTTTAGAGAGCGTACTTCCATCCTGTGCGTCTTCCTTGTCGGGCTCCAGAGAGAAGGGCAATACGGTGAATCCCTCCCTGAGATCCTCCAGCGAGTCACTCCACATGTCCGCTGCTACACGGTGTTTGGAGCCCTCGGCGTAGATGAACGAACGAACACCAAAATTGACTCGAACGCGCACATTCTGGTGGAATAAAAGAAATAAGTGTTAGAAACTTCATTTAAACAGGCTAGGCTCAGCCTACTTGAGGGAGGGAATTGAGGACACTGATGAGCTCCGAGCTCTTATTTTTTCTCATTTGCACTTGAAAGTTGCTATTATTATTATTATTATTATTATCATTATCATTATCATTATCATTATCATTATCATTATCATTATCATTATCATTATTATTATTATTATTATTATTATTAGCATTAGTATTATTATTATTATTACGTTGTTTAAGACTTTAAACTACTTTTTGAAAAAAGTAATTAAATAACTTAGAACACCTTTATTTACAGTATAAGTAGACCAAACGTTGTATTGCGCATGCGCAGTTTTATTATTATTTTTTATTGTCTTTCTTTAAGGCAAGTGGCCTTTAATTTTAAGCACTAAAATAATCATAAGCAATTAGTACAAGTAAACTATAAAAAGAGACGGAAAGAAAACTAGAGAATGTAAAAAATTCTAATAAATTGTACCACAAGTGTCACATCACCAGATCGAAACCAGATAAATACGTTGATAGGAGATCCTTAGAATGGGGTTGGGTGAAATGCTCGCTTAAGGGGCTACGTCCGAGGAACTCAGCGTTCCTGCCTTCGCCCCTGGGAAGGTCTGAGACAGAGACTGCGTGCTATTCCAGCAGGATACCCTCCTAATTGTGGGGTGCGTCACTAGAAACAGGCTTGGCGATTTGCACTAGGCAGATGACGCCTTCTGACTCGTCAGGAGGAGGATGCCTGCAGCTGCGTCACAGTTGGAAAGGTCGCACGGTCAGCATGGTTAGTTCAATCAGCGAGGTAGCGCTTCAAGGTGCTATAACTCAATTCAGACTACTCTTCAGCCAACCCCTTTATTTTAATTTTGGTTATTATGGCAAAATACATGCAGGCCATAAACCGCTTCTGGGTGTGAAATGCACTGAAAGAAATTCAGAGATTACAGAAGAGACAAAACTGCTACAATTCCCTTTTTCTTTTACTTTTTCATACGTAGTTCAAATGTACTGTATGATTCATTTTTCACTGTAAATTGTTACCTTCACAATGTCACAGAAATAAATAGAACCATAGGCTCCTGATAGAACTTGTAATACTATCAATTAGCATTTTGGCAAGAGTTCTAAGTATTAATGAGAAGATCACGGGCTAGAAACGAGAAGATTTCTACATTTCACTACAAATTACTCTCTCTAATCGAATTTCCACTGATCACAGATTACGATCCTCAGAAAACGAGTGCGGCTGAAAGCCTATGATTCCTTTATTCTCGAAAATTCTGATTACGAAATTTGGTAACTTGTTTAATTAAAGGAGCAGTGTCACGAGGATTTTGCTGTTTTAGGTCAATTCTGTGCTAAAATCATTACGTTGAGGCTTTAATCATAAACAAAAATGCTTCTGCAAAGCTACGACGAAGATATCAAATGAATTTTATCAGAGAGGGCTAACCATATTATTGAGGACTTTTGGAACAAGT
The DNA here is from genome assembly GCA_019787425.1 of Platygyra sinensis. Classification (NCBI taxonomy): domain Eukaryota; kingdom Metazoa; phylum Cnidaria; class Anthozoa; order Scleractinia; family Merulinidae; genus Platygyra; species Platygyra sinensis. Next base: position 44,717 of record JAHPZR010021270.1, on the reverse strand, counting down.
AGCATCAAAACTTGAAAATATTGGCCAATTTGTTCAAGTCTCAATCCATTTCCATCCATGCCATCCGTAGCGACAGGCAACAGGAAACAGTTTCAGTACCTTCAAATAGTCTTCAATAACAAAACTAGATCAATAGTTTTGGAATTCAATTGCCGCGAAGACACCTAGCTTTTTATAAGTTTCCATATAGCGTGACAATGCCCCTTTAAGTAAGCAGTTACATTCTCACAATATCATCAAAATGAAGATGCGAAGCGAGAAAATAAATAGAACGGTATCATGCCATGAACCCCCTCAATTTGCAACTTTACCGTACTTCGCTCGGTCACTAAATTCAACCATCTTTTAATGGCATTAACGAAAATAGTTTTATTCAGTAAGAAAACACTCCATTCAGTTATTATATGCAAATCACAGGTAGTGGACGGGTGCGATATTGTTACAAACAAGCAGAATGCTTTTTAATCTACATTATAATAGCTGTCGAGTTTAGATCAGCTGGTTACAGAACTGGCAATAGCTAAAAAGAATGCAGCTACTACCAGTTGGCTAAGACTTGTAAAATAACATCTTTCTATAATTTTCCAGCCCGTTGAATCTTTTAGATAGTGATAGGCTTTCTCGAAGAGCATCTCACCGAAATTTTATCAAAATTTCATGCGCACATGATGACGAAGTCATAATATTTTTACCTTTTTTTGTATGTGAATAACTGGCCACAGCCCTGACTGAACACCATCAAGGTTCTCCGCTAATCTCTGGCCATTGTAGGTGAAATAAACCAGTCCTTTATCAGAATGATCCTCAGCTTTCTTGTATCCACACCCAATAATGTCATTCTCCTTCATCACGACATTAAGCGACACTGTTTTCCACTGGAGAAGCCCGCCTGCTCTGTACAGCACAGCTCGTCCATTGCTATTACAAATCAAAACAGGTTTTTATAACAATACATTAGCCAATACGACATCTAAGTACGGTTAGTACAAACCACCAGGTTTTACTTAGCTAGAGTAATGTTATCTACTAAACGTTCTAAACGTTAAAAATCGAATATTGTCCTAACTGCGTGCAAACGTACGAAAAGTAACTGTTAAATGTGAAATTAACGGTGGAAATAGTAGCCGTCAACTTGAAAAAAACTGACATGCACTAAGCAAATAAACCGTGAGATATCTTCAAAATGATTCTTGTTTCATCGTTTTCAATCAATCAGTCAGTCAGTCATTAACACTAAACCAAAGCAAATCAAATTTTGTTATCTTCCGCCCGTATCAGAAACGTCTTCCGTTTGTTTTTGTATCCTTGATCACCAAACAAATACGCTGACGTATTTGGAATGTAAAGAATGAATTAAATATTTGGGAGTCCTCAAAGACTAAACTCTCGTGGAAGAATCATGTCGATTCTATAGCCTTGAAAATTAGTAAAACCATAGGACTGCTGTCAAAATTAAGACATTTTGTTCCACATTACCTACTTGTAAATATTTACAATTCCCTCATTACTCCTTATTTGCGTTACGGTTTAACTGTGCGGGGCCAAGCCAGCAAAACCATTTAAATAAGCTTTTAATTCTCCAAAAACGTGCCCTTCGCTTCATTTATTTCTCTGATAGACGTGATCACGCAATTCCTTTATTCTTGAATGCTCATATTTTACCTATAAATTTTATGCACTTCAAATTACTAGCCGAAACAATGCATGACGCAAGTAATGACCTTGTGCCGTTAAATCTGAAGGACCTGTTCGTTCTTACTGCGAAAATCCATTCTTAGAATACACGAGCCTCGGTCTCTAAGAATTTTTATATCCAGAAATCAAATACTGAAGTTAAGAGGAAGTCATTTTCAAGAATTGGTGCAAAACTGTGGAATGAGATTCCAACCAATTTAACAGCGCTCCCTAAAGCTACCTTTGAAAAGAAGTACAAATGATTTTCTTAAAAATATTGGAAAATGAAGATTCTTATAAAGATTTAGAATTCATCATATCAAAAGTTAATTTTTACTCTTCATCTAGCTGTACTTCCTTATTCAATTCCTTATTCAGTTCCAATCCTGTTCTGTCCTAAATACTTCGAATTGACCATGTAGCCTTACTGTTTCTTCTCAGTTTTGCCATTTCTGTAATAGGTTAGCAGATGTCATATATTTTTATTGTTCCTGGACCCGCCTCGATTAGCTTTTGCTACCTGCGGTGCCAGGTCTGTCTACTGTAATATGTGTAAAAATGTAATAAAGTTGTCTTGTCTTGTCTTGTCCAATCAATCAATAAATAAAACTTTATTTTGAGAGGGCTTTATCTAACCTGATTCCATAACGCACCATACAGTCCTGGAACCATAAAGGTGTTAACTCAGAGAGTCAGGTTTCATGCAACGTTTTGCAACGTTCTCGAAAACAACGAGACAAATTGTTGCAATCATGCGTAAAGACAACTGAGTTCTACTTTCTGAAGTGATTGTAGCCAGTTCTCTTCCCGTTCATTCACTGGCACATAACCAGAATAAAGTGTTTGTACAGAAAACGCAGCGCGAAATATTGCATTGCGTCACAACACCCCGCCATCCCCATAAAAAAGCACATAAAGTGAAATTACCTGTGCAGAAGACACGAGCCCACTGGATTGATCCAACCGCTTGAGAGCTGATCTGTCCAGGGAGCAAACCCGACGGAAATACAAGGACCAGGGTCTTGATCTCCGGCGTCTCCCAGGGAACGAAGCTCCACTTCCCAGTAAAACGACGGTGCCTTGAAAAAATAACTTACGTTTAAACAAGTAACTTGTTTGCAGTTCGACTGCTGCGGCTTTGTGAACGCTTAAGTTGCACTATCTAAAAATGCTTGCTTAGGACTATAAAAATACAAGTTATGTTATATATACGTTTCTGAACTATCCATGAAAACGTGTTAAATGCAACATATGTATCACAAGACAGAAAAAAGGCGAATACTTCTGTATATTACTAAAAAGACATCTCTATTACTATAACTCACCCTTTGAGGCAACGGGGCGCTAGCATACACAAACGTTCCCCTAGGAAGTCCAAAGCCTGCCGCAGGGTCAGCCACGAAGTGAACGCATGTGTACCCCTCGGTAAAAACACAACCCCGTACTGGAGGGAATGGTCGGCTCCCATCAAGCAGCATCTTTTTGCTGCTCTTGGCTTCCTTCTTAGGTTCCTCGCTAGGTTTGACAAAGTCCTTGAAGAGTTTTCGTAGTTGTTGGCAGTGCGTCTCCATCACGGGTAGTCTCAGGCCTGGGTCGCATTCTCCCGCCAGTTTGGAGATAAGTTGGAGCCATGAGTTTGTTAAGATGGCATTGCTAAACGAGGGATCTTGGACTTGACAAGATAGCACCATACTTGCCCTGGAAAGACGGTAACGCTGGAATTAGAATTTACATCTTCCGGAGAAGCTATAGACACCAAACAGTACGTGACCGCCTGGTGACAAGGTCACGCAACACAAACCTCACTTCCAGGGTTACGTGGGGAATGTCTACAGGAAATTTTGTTCCACTAAACCGCCTCGCAATTCATAGCGATGTATCACGTGTGTTATTGTTTCATCAATACCTACAAGTAATCCGCCTCTGGAAACAACAGGAAGAAATGACGGACGCGGCTAATTTTGGGTAGTTAGGTAGATAGATATACTACTATAGATAATTAACTTAATTAACCGATGGAACAACGCGTAAACACAGCTGAATGTGCAACGGCTTTCGACCCTTCTGATTGGCTGCAGATTTTATGACTAGTGATACAAGTCTTTAACACTTCGCAAAGATTTTATTCTACTATTTTTACCCAAAGCTAAGTCGCAATTCATTTATATACCTACCTAGTTTTGAGTTCTGCCAGTATTCGTGTGGCCGGTGATGGTGAAATAATGTTCTCGCTTTGGTCTTCCACAGAAGGCTGATCAAGTAACGTTTCTCTCGAGCTTAAAATCGAAAGCAAAGAAGCAACGGCTTGTTCACCCATCGACAATTCGCTTAGAGACACCACCTGCAAATATAGAGGGTTCAATTTTTTTTTACAAAACAATGTTACACAGCGCTCACTTCCCGTACGGTAAAGGTAAAGTCAACATAATGCCAATTATCCCATAAACCGCCGACACATATCTCGGTTTCTGGAACCACAAGGCGAGATAGGGGTATTTTTTACTCTCTCCTGGATGGGATGCTAGTCCATTGCAGGGTTAATACGCCCCCTCCCCACCCTTTACCCCTAGTATTAATTTCGCCTTTACCCATATATACACCTGGGTGGAGAGAGACACTGTGAGAGTAAAGTGCCATAAGATCTACATTCCTTGGCCCGCCAACGCTGCTCCCCAATGAACATGGCACTATACCTGAGTGTTAGTTACTTTAAGCCGTGCCAATGGTATCTCTTGTAACCTGTCACTGTAGGTCTCTCCTCCATTGTCTAATAACACTGTGGCCACGCCTTGCCTGTCTGACACACTGACCACTTTTCCAGTCGTATACACCATGTCTTCTCCACAAATCTGCCGAGATGTAAAAAGGTCTAGTTCAATGAAAGTCTGCGTATATTCTCACTGACACAAATCTAAAGAATATTAAAATAGTGCAAGCTTAATTTGAATGTCGGACATGACGGGCTGACGGCCCAATACATGTCAGTAACAGACCCTTCTCCAAAATGGCGGCCGAAATGTCAAATAAGTCAAAATTAAAAACGTATACCAGCACTAGAGAGAACACCTTTACTTTAGTAACCATGCGAAGTTTTAGCATTTCAGGTGTAACATCAGCTAAGAAAATGTAAGTTGAAAATTAAAAAATTGAGAGACGTTTGTATGACCGGGGGTATGCATTATACCCCCAGTCATACAAATGTCTGTAAATTTTCAACTTCATTTTCCAACTTCATTTTCTTAGCTGATATTATGCCTGAAAAGCTGAAACTTGTGTTCTTTTTAGTGCTTGTATTTAAGAAAAAGAAAACGTGTACCGTCTTTCTATCGAGTTATACAAACACGAGGGGAAGTTTGCGAGAACGAGAAATGCTGTGGGAACACGAGCCGCAGGCGAGTGTTTCCACAGCTTTTTCGAGTTCTCCCGAACTTTCACGAGTGTTTGTATAACTCGATAGAAACACAGGGTACATGTTCTATTTCTTTTAGAAAACACCACGACGAGAAAAAGGAAAACAACTTGTTAACTTTGATTATCAAAATGTAAATTCTCTTTACTCGCGCCATCACTACGTCAACAGCGCGCGCTAGTTCTGTGTCTCCATCGAGTTATACAAACACGATTTTTAACCAATCAGCGCGCGTGCTTTCTTAGGACTGTTTTCGAAACGTTTTTAATTTTAGCTAATTTTAACTTATCTGAATTTTCGGCCGCCATTTTGGAGAAGGGTCTATTCATCTAGCGCACAATTCAGGACATTCGCCAAAATATTCATTATGACTTTCCACAAAATTAAGCTAATACAGAAATGCTGCCATGATACGCACGGGAGTAGGGTCTAGTATTTTCCTATCCATTTTTTCCACTGAGAAAATAAGGTCCTAATATTTTTAAGCACTTTAAAGGAGCTATTGACGGTGTATCTTTAACCAATTTAGCCTTCCCTTTATGTAGTCCGTCTTAATCTGCCTGTTTTCTACTTTGCATAGTTAGCTAGTGTTTAGAGTTTACAATTTTGTACAAAGCAAGCCCATTACCTGAACTGTGCATCCAGAATGAACGCTCTGGCGAAAACCACCCAAAGCACACAGAGCCGCCATAACATTCCTAGCCTTCAAAAACCACTCGTGTTCATTAGAAAGCTGACCATCTTCAACGGGCTCTTGTTCCTCAGTGGCCACCTTGTCCCCTCCCGACAAGACCCTGCCTTCCGTTTCTAAGGTCCTCATCAGGTCAGGCACATAATCCAGTACCTCGCAGAGTACATCTCGCACAGCAGAGGCCCATATCTTAGCGGTCTCGGAAGCGGAGGACGCCAGGAGACCGTGTAACAAAGAGATCACTTCGGAAGCCATGGTGTGAGCCACCTGGCCACTAATAAAAGGACGGCTGCTTTCAGTTCTAGAAGAATAAGAAGCTATTAGCACGATTTTCACTAGCTCATGACTTACCTTGAACAAAGACAACCCAGTGAACAACAATGCTCGATATCGTGTCGTATCGTATTGTAATTTATAAAATAACTCAGCTACTACGGTCAATAGGTGTGTTTAGATGAGAGTACGTAAACACGGGTGTGACTTTGTAGATTCGCGCGTGTTTTTGAGAATTATTTTATAAACGCAATAGAGCACTTTTTTGGTGTTTACATAGCCTCACCTAAACACTCGGGGGTTTGAGAAAATTCTCGTAAATTGAAAGCATAACTCTTTCGAATTTTCCCAGCCCTCCTCGTGTTTAGATGAGGCCATGTAAACACGGAAAAAGTGCTCTATTGCTTAAGCATTGATAAGCTTTCTTCATCAAGTACCCAATGTAGGAGCAGTATTCATCTCTAGCCTTTGTCGAAGCCCAAAGATTCCTCGAAATAAACGGGTGTTTCTGTTTTCCAGCATACACAGTTCTCTTAAACTATTTTATAAGAGATATCTGCAGATGTTACAGCCCTTAGACTCTACTATCCATACTTTGCTTCCACGTAAGACGGCTTTTTTCGAAGATACTCGATCGTATACGGTATACCTGCCCAAAGATTCCCTCATCTTTTATTATTCAATCAGCCACCTGAACGACTATTCAAAACGTTATTGCGCCAGTTTGTCACGTACAGTGGTCACCACAACGATCAGCCACTTTATTTACCAACATACAAGTACCTCAGCAATATTCCAGCTGCTTCAGTAAAAAAAATAGACAGGACACCACACAAACCTGGAAAGACGGCTGTTCCTTGCTTTACACACGCTCTCCGGATCTCCAGACCCTTCAGTTTGTTTTCTTCCCTCTCCATCTCCCTCCAGCAAGCCGATAGGTCCCACACTGACAACCAGTCCCGTCTGAGCCCAGTGGACCGCCTTTCTAAGACATGCTGATAATGTGTCGGTGAGTAAAACACCTCGCCCGTACTCAGTCAGCTCTCGGTCGAGTTTGATCGCGCGTTCCATCTCGGAGCCTTGTCCCACGCGAAAAATGAATGGCGAACCGTTCGTACTAGGAAAAGAAGACAAATAAATGCTTTAACAATCGTTAACAAGACTTAACTTGCGAGTTTGATTTCTCAAAGTTTAAGAATCCTGGTGAGGATTTTACTAGTTCATTTGACTTCTCACAGTTTGACTCTTAAACAATGGTAAGCCTGTGAAAAATGATTTTCACCCCATTTTCAATTAAGGAAATGGTTCAGAACTTCGGTTTAATTTTAAAAATAAAATAGTGATTACAAGCATTCAATACACCTTGAAAACTTGTCCTTACTGATTTTCATACATTTATTATTATGTTGTGGTTCAACAATATAATAATCCAAATGATGATTTTCTATCTAAATTCTCGTGACATATCTGCAAGAAAACGTCTCGATACTGTAGGGTAAACTTAGATCTTCATCAGCTTAGAACTGGCCCGATCAGTGTAAGAGGTAGGATACTAAATAGCGCACAAGCTAAAACAATTTCAACAACAGTTCACTGTACACACTATTTCTCACCGTACCTCAACACTTTCTGGACAACTTCGTGCGCCGGCTGATCATCTCGCTTTTGCAAATACAAACACATCATGGCTCCGCTTTTTTCCATGACGTCATTCTCGTCATAGTCTTCATCCTCAAGATCCTCTTCACCTGCCGAGTCTACAGAGGGCAGCACAAAGCCACCCAGCTTAGCAAGGAGCAGTCTAGCCACTCGGACCACCGAGCTACTTTCCTGGTTAGCCCCATGTTTCTCACCCAAGTAATGCCTGGCAGAGGGGGGTAGGGTGACCTCCTGGCAGTTCTTGGCACTCATCAGTGGTAAAGCCGAGCGGCAGAGCTTGAGTACGATGAGAATCAGTTTAGGAGGGGCACGTCGATCCAGGAGTAGAGACAGGAGGGTGGAGATGGTGCGCGGTTCACGGAGAATTCCTTCTCCAAGTTTGCTCCTAATAAGAAGAGAGAGAGAAAAAAAAAGAAGAAAAACATGAACATGTGAACTACTTGACTGCATTAAAAGCGACCGGATCCTCTGCTACAAAGAAAATGACAAGCTGTCTCGCGAAAAGAGAGCGCACAAATTCAGAACAAGTCAGCTTCGCTGCCCGGCCAAAGACAAATCAATCAAGATTCCACTTACACCTTGAATGTTCTATCACACTTTGGGTTGATTTAGCTTCGCAACAATAATTCTTAAACTATTCGAATTCTATATTCTATATACAAGGCTAAAAGACTAAGAAATAGTTTAAAAAAAACCAGTTTCTTAACCTTTTAGCCTTGTATATAGAATATTTTTTACTACGCGAACATCATGGACATTATTCGAATTCTACAACCAAAGTCACCTGCTGATGCCGTGTAACAGTTTCATGACATACTGCAGCGCATCTCTGGCAGTAACACTATCTTTACGACTCTCTTCCAACACACAGTTCAAGTAGTTTGATAACAGACTGGACACCTGATGAGCCAAGCCGGACCACTCAATTGCACCAGCGCGGTAATCTGAACAAACAAGCAAAAATCATTGAACAGTTAAATTCCAACACGAACACCAACCTCTCGCACTTGACTCTTGCTACAGTTTTTATCTTATAATTATCTCCCGTTTACTCTTTTCTTTATAAACTCACACATTCTTAGTTCACACAGTATTAGTTCACCTTAAACCCAAATTTCTTGAAGTGTCTTCGTGTGGATAATAATTTAAAAACATATAGGTTCAGATGTAAAGAATCATTTCAGAGTGTGAGAAAACAAAACAAAAAATTCGAGCACTACGAGACAAAATCAGAAAAAATTTGTCAGTTTACGTTAATTGAGTCCAATAAATCCAACCTTTATCATTCTCCCACTGCACAATTCGATCTAAGAGGACTTGAAAGCCAGCCCAAGCCATGGCCGATAAATTGAGTGCTGTGACACTTTTCTCGCTTCTCAAAGAACACAGTTTGTCCAGCAGATACACAAGACTACTTCTCATAACACAGCGCTCCTCGTGCCAGGAGAATGGACAGACAGAGAGCACCACAACGCTGTCACGGTACACTGTGGGATCAGAGGACGCCAGTTGGACGACCGCTTGCACTACAGCCGAGAACATGTCACGCACTTCTCGCACCATGCCCCCGCACTTAAGCTCTTCAGTCCTGGGATAAAAACAGTGGTGACATACATGAGGGAAACATAAAGAATCTTTACAGCTGGCGCTAGTAACCGGTTAGAAACATAAGAATCTACAACAAAAAGGGGCGAAAACAGGAATGGAGACTAACCTTGGTCCTTGCGCGAGAATGGAGGCCACAGAAGAGAGAAGGTGAGGCACATGAGTTCCAATTCGAGAACAAACTGTTACTAATTCTATCATACACTGTAGAGCTTGAATGCGGTCCAAACCTCGCTCATTCCGGACACGAGCTGCGGCGAGGAAACTGGAACAAGTCACCTGAAAAGAAATTGAGAAAAATACCTTTCACAAGCACATCAACAAAACGAAAGTCAGAAACTTTCATGAAAGTTTGTAACGACTTTAAAGGTAACACAGTAAGGCATGCATTGTAAGTCGTCAACCGTTCCCCCTGTAAATCTTAAAGGACCTTAGTCGAGTTATTTTGCGTTATTTTGGCTACGCACAAAATTACCTTTCAATTGAAGTTTACTAAGATAAAAAAAAGCCTGGAAAAAAAAGATAGTAATAAACCATAAAGAAACAAGGATGTTTAAGGATGGAGAAGATTAACATGGATTACAAACGACCAACTTGAAAAATTTAGGCTGAACTTTTCAACATGCGCAAACCTCGACGTACTTCCTTGAAGTCACGAGATCAAATACGTACTACTTTTCTCTCCGTGCATATTTCTGTCTATCAGGGTTATGATTTCACGTTCACATTGCTGGGATGAGTCTTACAGTGGATATGGTGACATTCAAATTGAAAAGAAGGTATGAAGGGTAAAACCCACCGAGTGAGCAGTCAGTATTCTACCGAATGGGCCCCTTGCAGCTGGAAAACAGGCAATCTCGACCACTCAAGCTTGACTTTTGCGGCTTGTCTCAAACATAACGGATTTTGTACCATGTGACTGTTAGCTACAAAAAGGTCCATTGTCATATTGTCAAAAATTCAGTTCGCAACAGGGGTGCGCCCCTTTATACGAATGTGACTACTTACAGCTCTATCGGGATCACTGCCAATAAAAGAAAAAATCTCGGCCACAGTTGAAACAAAAGTCCTGACATTCACATCACAGTCCGTCTGATCTTCGGCGGAACATCTACTGTGCTTCTTTTGAACGTTCGCTCTCCAGCGTTGTAACCTGCGTACGTCGTGTATGCCTTCTTGAACTGTCGTCGACTGATCCAGAGTGGACGGCGCTGAGAGTGAGCGACTGAGGAGCGGCGAGGAAGGAGTATGGAGCTGATTCAACGAAGTGGCTGCCAACATATAAGAAGAAACGCAAAGTTTGTCTAGAGATAAAGACAAGACGACTGGGATAGTAAACAAAAGAAAGTAATTGAAACCAGTAGCAACCGCCAACAACGGGATGCTACTATTTAAAAGGAGGACTACATGCAAGATCATTCAAATGCAACTCTTTGATGTGATAAATGCTTTAACGACGTCAAACTCGCTGCAAAGGGTTTGTTTCTTACTAAGCTAACTTTCTAATTGACTGTTTTCACGATCCCATAATACATCTCGTTTACCCCCCAAAATTTTTACATAAGCATTGTTTTCAATTTCTCTTGAGACTTACAAGCGTCCCAAGAGAGGTTAAAACAATTCTTATGTAAAAATTTTGGGGGGTAAACAAGATGTATTATGGGAACGGTGAAAAAAGCGAATAAAGTATGTCGTGATTTGTCGTTTCTTGTGATAAACAAATAATGAACTAAAGTGAGTAAAACACTAAAGAAGGAAATATAAACCACCTTGAAATGGAACGCCGATTGTTAAGGATTGGGACGGATTAGGAACCATGAACTAATCAAATCTTTAAGCCGAATTTTTCAGCTCTTTTCATATTGCTGTAGTAGAGTTAAAGGAAGGGCGTCACACAATCTCAGAGATTGCGTGACAGGCCTGAAGAACACCTACATTGTTTTGATTGTTGTCCGTGATCAGGTACGAAGCTGCATTGTGAGATGCTTCTCTCTGGCGCGATTTTGTTTCCACTGGACTCGATTGTCACGTTACACAGCAACTCTGCACACTCCATGACTGAAAACAGAAACTTCTTGGTAACTGGCATCATGTCCAATGCGTTTTCAATTTCTTGACGTTCTGTCTTCGCTTCTGATTCCAAACGTTGTCTGAGGAGATTGGAGAGAAACATGCAAGTGTGAGAAGAAAAATTAGACTTGCTATTCCGATGCTTTATTGTGTAAGGTGCACAATGTATCGTCAAGCAGTGAAACTAATAAGTGGTGAATTTCCAGTGGTTTGTTTGTCAATACTCTGAAAATTAAACCTTCCCTCTTATTTCGATCTTCAGCATTCTTGAGAGGGAAGGGGTTACTGTACAAAGAAAGACTGAGATATTTTTCAAACCAAAACAAATAATGTCAAACATCTCCAGTGATTTCCATGATATTGTAATAAAATGCTTCAGTCAGAATTCAGCGCACTCACATGAGTTTGCCCACAGACTGTTCCTGCTCGATTGGATCAAACTCGACATTTTTCAAAGAGCACAACAGCTCCAGTTCTTTGCTCTTGGCCTGCAAAATAAGCATACAAACTAAACATTGATGCGCCAAGTGTCAATAGAACGGGTGCTAGGCAAGTGAGAAGGTATTTCACACAAAACGTAAAATGCAAACCTGAGGTTTATATCAACAGTACTGTGACCTTGAGATGCTGGTATGAAGACATTGTAACGCCTGTACAATATCTCAACTCATCGCTCCAGCATGCTCATTAGGGCATATTAGAATGAGTACCGCGGATAAATCTTGCAACATTATTCTACCAGGTACTCCTGAAAGAAGCCGAGATTTTCAGTGCTTCTCTCAAGTGTACAGGCAGGCGCTCTATAGACAGTTATCGTTACGTTCGTTTATTTTATTAACCTGGGTTTCAATGCATTCCACCGAACTTTGCCTTTTGAGAGACGCGCTAAGGTTTACATAGGAAAAAACTACACTGTAAGAGTTTAAACAATTGAAGGAGCATTTGCGCATCATGAAGAATTTATCGTAAATTGTTCAAGTTCGTCGATCAGTTTTAATCCGTGTCAATGGTTTACTACAATTTCTTTGGTGTTTTTCTATCTTAGTAAACAATTATTTTTAGGTTAGTAATTTTATCCGTGGCCAAGATAACTCAAAATGCCATGAATGAGTTCCTTTGATAACGAAGTAGTGTACCTCTTGTAAGTGAAAATCATTGAAGAAGGCAGCACTTGGCTGTAGGATTCCTTCACGCACATCATCCAGCTCGTGAGCCCATTTCTGTTCCATCTCCGCCATGCTCTGCAGCTGCCTGATTAGACCATTCAGCCGGCTGAACACATCCTTCATCACGCCACACAAGTGCCTGTACTCCTCGCCTTCTGTCTCCGTCGCCTGTAGAAGCTCCAGTCCATGCACAGTCTTGGTGAGTCTCAGGTGGTTGATGACACACCGCAGCACCACTTCTTCGATCGCGTCAGGCTGGAGGGCCTGGCGCAGACTGGGACGGAGGGTGGGGGCTTGTACGCCTGAGTGGATCAGGCAAAATATGAAATTAAATGCCACGATATCTATCACTTCGCACTGAGATCATTTGTCTAAAAAAATGAAATTGCGTTTGGTATGACAAGGTCATACATTGTTGGCTGAAGGAGTACGGTTTAAAATGTTCAGTGAGTACTTGTAAGTCCGACAAAATCGCCTTGACTACATCGTCATTAAGGATAGAACTATCCTCATCTGAAGGCAGGTTATACTGCCAGAAAAGAAAATGAAAAAATAATTACTTAAGACAGTGAGCCAGGGTATCAGTTTTTGGAGTTAAACCTCCTTCAGTTTTGTTCAACGTTTCTCTTAATGTTCTTTTTGAGGAAGGTTGTGGATCAAGGTATTATGCCTTGACTTTATTCCACTGAAAACAGCCTTACCTGCCACAGCTCTAAGACGTTTTAAAAGTCCAGGAGAAAGTTTCGAGCTCGGTTTGGACACGATACTGTCAAGACTTGTAGTGGAACCCTTCTCTGACTCAACAGTAATGGTAATCCCAGACGTTCCTGACGCTCCCTCGGAAGTAGTCGGCCAAACACACCTGGCGTGACAAAAGAGATACCTCAATAACAGACTCCAAGGAGCACTTTTATCAGCAGTCACGCGGGAGAATGAAAGCCTGACTTTAGTCACACCTGTTCTCGTACCACTCAACACTTGACTATTAAAACAGAATTGCTTGTGGTAAAACCTAAGTTAGTTCTCTTGGCTTTGCACAACTTTTCAATACGTCGAAGATTATACCTTCTCCGCACAGAATCCGACATTTGACAATTAATTTAATTGCGACATCTTCTGGCTAGTCTTAAGGGGCTTTGGCGTGATTTAGAATGTCAAGTTCAGACGAGCTCAATGTATACCGCACCTTTGCAGTAGCTTCGAGTCCAGCAGATGCTGACAGGCATCTTCTGCTTCAGTATTTGGAGGGCCCTGGTACCTAACGTTCAACAAGCTGTGCGTGAGCACAGCTAGGCCAAGGCACAAGTCGTCAAAGAACGGTAGCTTGGTAGATTTGTTACTATGCTCCTAAAAAAATGGCGTAAAGAGAGGCTGTAAGAAAATTATAAATACCCTCTAATTCGCTCCTTAACAGCTACACGTACTGTATTAGTTCACTGACACAAAGCACTAAACAGTTTCTCTATAAAATTATATGACAATTATATTAGCCACAATTTGAACTAAATTTGTGTTAACCCCAATTGCTCACAGAGTTGCGTAAGCCTGTGTATATAAATTAATGTATTTTAAATAATGTATTAAGATAACATTTGCTGGAGATATTGCTTCAAGAATCAAAAGGTTAATGAAAAGATTTTTGAGCGAGTAAGGCCATTTCGTTAATGTACCTTGGTGCTAATAATACAGCTAAATCCCCACACAGCATTGTCAGGTGTGTTACGCTCTCTTGTACTCTTCAACTGAAAGGAGATGGTGACTGCGTCACCCTCCACCTTGACAGGTTCCTTGGGCCAGCCTAGTCGTATCACCCCTCTGCTACCCACACCGAACGAGTTACCGCCATACTCCGCTACTTTACGACCAGTTGACGTCTTGCCGGCATAAAGAATAACCTGGAGAAGAGTGACATATCTACATCACTTGTTATACATGGGGTGTGTATAACTGCAGTGTTACACCTAGTATCAGATACGTTTCACAGCAGTATAGAGTGGCTTTCACTCGGGTGTTGAAAAGTAATTGGTTTTGCATTTACTGCGTTACGCGATTGGCTTAAAAAAAATTCGCGCCATTTTTTCATCCAATCATTAGTAAAACCCACAACCAATCGTGACTTTATCATGACTCGTTCGCACACGTTTTCCACGCGTCATCTACATGCATTTAC